>OZ023216.1:47897016-47909516 GCA_963995525.1 Escarpia spicata | reverse complement strand
ACGTCGTATTGTGCTTATGTTGTGTTTTCTTGTTAACGGAGATCCTGATTTGTATATACAATAGAACCCCGCTTTATGGTCACGTCAGTAATACAGCCACCTCGCTATTAAGGTCGCCCGCAATTAAGGACAGTCCCAAATTACTTTTGTAACAGTAAATTATAAGAATTTAATTCCCCTAATACGGTCACCTCGCTATTCAGGTCACTTTGCCCAGTTTTTAGAGTGACTTTAACAGTGAGGTTCCCTGTATATGCATTCCAGATCAATGTGACATTATTTGAAGGTTCAATCATGTTTTCTATGGGTATGTATTTGATGTAGGCTACTACGACCATCTAAATCTACATCTAAAGTCGGTTGTAATTGATGATATAAGACGTCGATTTGTGGTACTATATGACACCGAAGATATTATAAGCCCTGATACGAAGCTGTGAATTGACATATCCATCACGTGACACAGTGCTTAGCAACAAGGTTTGTCAAGCCATTAAAATGAATGTGGAGCATTCTGGCAATCCGTTGTATAGTTGCTTGTCCCAAGTTCGTTCGCCCGTTTCCGTGGCAAAATTACCCGTGTTCGTTTTCTCACTTCCGGTTAAGCCATGGGTGTGATAGTTTGTGCACCTCCATATCACAATAATGTAAATAATTACGTATCACATTAATTAATTATGAAGAAATAATTAATACTGTCTTGAGTGATAACTTGTTATGTGCATTGTTTTTGTGTGATGGAAAAGGGCCACTAAAGTTTTCGAAATTTCTGCCTGATGGCAGGCACTGTTACCCGAGCAATCAAATCTATGGGCAAAAACACTTTTTTATGGTTCTTTGCAGGAAAACGTACACAAATATGTGTTGTACGAAAGCAACAATATTGCAAAAATTGTCGGTCCGTTTGGGCATCAACAATACTTTCTTGCAGGCTTGCCAGATACATACTAATTTAGGCCATAGAGTCATAGTTACTCAGCACGACAAACGACGTTATCAGAGAGGGTCTGCAAGCGCCACAACCTCGACTCCCGCCCCCATTCCGAGCACATCTCGCGCTCAGTCCGATTGTTGGACGAGCCACTTGTTCGGCATCCATTTGTAATGGCTTGCCGGTGTAGCGTGACACAATGCCTCGTGCGGGAATACATCGAGGTATTCTATCACGGGACAGGTGAAATATAACTTTACTTTATAGCTATAGTCCTTATCAAAAATACTGATATTTTTTTAATATAATAATGCTTTATTTGGAAATAAAATTATTTCTTTGCCTAAAATATACATGATTTGGAGGTGTTTCGCCGTGCTGAAAAGCCTCGCTGATCCAAACCGCCATGGCTGATTGCTTGCGGCTGGCCATGGCTCCCTAAAGTTTAACATGGAACGAGGTATTGTGGCGCGACTAGGTTTTCTGGCACGCAACACCGGCCCTTATTGCTAGGCAGTAGTTCACGTGATGGATACGTCACTGTTTGCCAACGTCACAATCAAATGCATGCGCATGAAGAGTGTTAGAAGGAAAGAGAGCCGTTCTACAAAATCTTGTTCAGCATTGCGAGGGTACCTGCTTGCAACCGTTCAAGTGCTAAATAAAATAGAAACTATGAGTGACTTAGACATGTTCAGTGTCGTACTGTGCTGTATTTGCTGTGGTTATTGCTGCGAGTTATATATATAATGTCATGTTGTGACTTTGTGTCATGTTGTGTCTTGAGTCATGTTTTACGTTACAGACGTACAATTTGTACGTGCCTTCGATGTCGGCGAGTACGTGTACTTCTTCTTCCGCGAGCAAGCTGTTGAAGAAGTTATGTCGACAAGAATCTACTCTCGCGTTCTTCGCGTGTGTAAGGTGTGTGACGTTACGACGTCCACTCAACAGCCGCTCTAAAACCAATGACCACTCCTTGTCGCCACAAAGTCCATCCTACTGGCCTCGACTATTTGTCGTCCACGACAACACTAATTTATTATGATAATATATTCCATATGGATGCCGTCCTCTACATGATGACTATTCCAGAAATCTTATACATGACAGTTAACATTATTGTCCCAATAATGTTATCACTTAAACTATTTTTTATTAGAAAAAAGTTTGACTAAAGTATTAAGTTATTTATTTATATCAATCATACATAAACATTTATTTAATTATTAGTAGTATTGCTATATCATTACTGTGCTGTATCAATGTTTTAAAATAATTCTTATTACCATAGCTGCTAATACATTTATTTAGTTGTTTCTTTTGTTAGAAATTCTACGCAATTTTTCTGCTGTATATATTTTACATAATTCTTATCACTTGTGGTATTTTAATACATTATTATTATCATAAAAATGGATGCCAAACCCGTGGAGCGTTCGAATATTCCGATGTATATTTTATTAAAATTCAAACCTCACAATTTTTGTTTATGACAAAAACAAACGGCATAGCCTCGATTATCCAGGCGCCGTGAGGTGGCAGCACTTTTCGCTCCTCACTATGGCCTGGAATATTACGGCTCTGCCAATGTTACCGGTAGGTGGCTTTACCCCAGATTCGGGTAGAGACGATGATTGGCTCTCAGGCCAACTATGTAATAACATATTAAATAAGGATAGGCACTATACTACGAAAACAAGTTTAATGTCGGTTTATTTTTGGTGTGACATGTTTCAATATAAGCTTAATGTTGAACAGTTTTTTTTATAGTGTAATCTAATAAAAGTGTATCCTTATTTAATTTGTTATTTCATAGTTGGCCTGAGAGCCCCCTACCGGTAACCTTGGCTGGAGCTTAATCATTCAGGCCGTAGTTGGGACAATGCTGCCACCCCATGGCGCCTGGATAATCGAGGCTACTATTTTAGGGTCCTCGGTTCAAATCCCGTAGAGTACTCGAAATTGTAGTTTGTGTTCATTTAGTTTAAGATTCATTTTATTTTTTATAATACTATTTCGGATACTATTTTGTAATTTCATTTCGTTATCGAAAACATACATAATATATAAACATTACGGGGGATAGACGTGCTAACTGGCATTGAGCAGTCAAAACGCGATTCTGAGCCAGACTCTCTTCCTGGCGAAGTCACGCAGCCAGGCGAAAGTCGGTTAAGCGAGACTACAAAAGGCAGTTTTTTTTAAAGCTACAACTACACGCAGGAGTATTTGATACATTAGATGTCGTCCTGCTCTAGTTACATAATGCACATATATGTTACCGTTATCAACATTGTTGGCAAAGCAACGCATTACGAAGGTCACTCGCATAATCTTGACTGTGACGTAGGCAGACCGCGACGTAACGGATCCATCATGTGACATGTTGCATTGAACAACCTCCGTCAAGTCATAAAAAAATAGATGGTGAGCATGTGGTGCGTTCCATCCGTCGTATATTTTGTTGAAATTCTGGCCAAAACAGTATTTCTTTATAACAAAAACATAGGGCAACATTTTTAAAGTGACACCTCTGTGTGGTAATGTTTCGTTTATGTGCTGCAACACAGCAATAGTAATATAATTCACATATATAACCATTACCAACATTATTAGCAAAGGCAAAGCTTGAAGGAGGTCACGCGCAAATGTCTGATTATGATGTAGGCAAACCGCGACGTACGGAAATGGACTGACATTAGAGACCATTAGCTAACGCAATTAAGCGCCGCGACCGTACGCCAAATCTGAACGCGACCTCAAATTTGAAGTAAACCGCAGATCGACGTGTAATAAAACACCATTAGCTAAGCGCGCATTGAACGGTTTTACGATCGGCTCCAGCCATCCTCGCAAGCCAGGGCTGTTTGCCATGCAAAACTAGTCCTGGCAGATCTCCTACGCGAAGTGCGGAAGTTAGCCGAGTCAAACTAGTAATTGACTTCACCAGTCGCGACTGCGTCACCCGTGAGAACAGCGCAAATACCCGTCCCAATTTGAAGACGGATAGACTATTTCTGGGAATCCCAATATATAATGACTCGTTCGCCCATTAGCACGAGCAGCTGAGCGGCATTGTGTATTCGAATAATGGCTTCTACTTCCTAAACATTGCATGTAACACGAGCCACGGTTGGTTGAAATTAGTTTATTATGACCACCTGACCTGCCGCGAACCACTAATCTAGTGAGCGATTTCATAGGCTGAGCTTAAATTCAGAGTTTCGCGTCAGCCATGGGGTACTGCTGGCTGGCACTGACGTAATCAGCAGCAGCGACCCCTGGCGCGCGAGGATGGCTCCAGCAGGTACTTGTTTTCTCATATGTGGTGAATGTATGTGTGCTAATAATAATAAAATGCACGTATGAAATATGTAGATATATGTATAAATGTGTTAATGGAACAATTTAACCTTTATCGCAATCGATAATCGCAGGAAGGTAGAATTTAGGACGCAAGAACCGCAAACGCGAACCCCAATGCAATCATTCCGGCTCGTACAATTAGGCTAAGCAAACGAAAATTGTGTTTCGAGTCCTGTTATGTAATAACATAGAATCATGATGTTTGTATACCACAGCGTGGGGTACCGTAATGGGCAATAATTTCTATAATTGAGTTGAAACTTCACCACATGGTGAAGGTTCAACTGGATTTATAATATGATAGATTTGTTCAATTTATGGAACACATTTTTGCAACAAAATAAATGTGTTTACAACAAAACACCACAGCTGACACTGACAGCTGGTCAGCGCACTTTGCTCAATAAAAAGTTTTTTAGTAAACGTTTTTTTCAATCAACTGTCTGCATCTAGTCCAGTCGGCAAAGTAAATAGGCCATGAATCTACATTTTATATAAGCCGCCAAATACAATGCTTTGGTTTCTGTTTAAAGATATTTATTTTCGTAGTTGCACAAAAATGTGACATGCCGGCATTGCAACATAGCCAAAGTAGACATAATGCAACCAACGACTCAACTACGTTTACAAAATAAATAAATAAATAAGCTTAAGTTAATATACATAGTAGGCCCATATAAATATATGTGTGGGCTTAATAAACATTAGATAGACATGTGTTACAATATGGTATATAGGTGCGCCTAGCCATGCGTAAGCCTAAGGCTAAGCATGTGGTGTCCAAAATACAAACTGTTATTGCGCCTCTCTGCACAAGCAAGTCATAGGCCTTTTTAAAAGTCGTCAAACATGCATACATGTAATTTATAACTCAACTTTCTTTATAAGCATGTATTCCTAAAAGGTGTAGCTATTACTCTGTATAGTTAACTTTGAATTACCATAACTATTTATGTACGAAATAAGTCGGCGTTTGTATTTACGCGAAATATCCATGTTTGGCGTTTATACGCGAAGTCGAACTGCAGATCCCCCGTAAACCTCTAATTGGATCACAAAAGCTGTGACGTAAAACTCAATTAACTTTGCGGTTGGCGTATGTTTTTGGCGTCATATTTGTGCTTATTGCGGTAGTTAATGCCATGGTGTATATTATAAACGTAAACAGTATCAACTGGTACTGTAAATAGATTGCCTGAGAAGTTGTTTTACTGAAATACCTACTGTAATAGAACGACACCAAAATCGCCACTTGCGCCGCGAAAACTCGCTATCAAACAAGTTTCACAAATCAATTTTGTCAAAAGAAAGTATGTCGTGTTTAACTCCCAGTCACCGATGTGTGTACAGTTTGCGAATTTCGCTGTATTCATTTACACGACGCAGACAAGCGGACAGCCCTACCGCTGATGAAGTCGTGCAAAGTGATGCGTTGTTTCAACGGTTTGTGGGCGAGGCTAACGCATCACGAACGGCTCCTATTGACGAATACGCTCCTGCCTACTTGCCATATAATTTGCAATTGTAATTGTGTGTGTGCGTGTGCGTGTGCGTGCGTGCGTGCGTGCGTGCGTGCGTGCGTGCGTGCGTGCGTGCGTGCGTGCGGGTGTGGTGTGACTTGGTGTGATGTAGTGGTGTGTGTGTGTGTGTGTGTGTGTGTGTGTGTGTGTGTGTGTGTGTGTGTGTGTGTGTGTGTGTGTGTGTGTGTGTGTGTGTGTGTGTGTGTGTGTGTGTGTGTGTGTGTGTGTGTGTGTGTGTGTGTGTGTGTGTGTGTGTGTGTGTGTGTGTGTGTGTGTGTGTGTGTGTGTGTGTGTGTGTGTGTGTGTGTGTGTGTGTGTGTGTGTGTGTGTGTGTGTGTGTGTGTGTGTGTGTGTGTGTGTGTGTGTGTGTGTGTGTGTGTGTGTGTGTGCTTAATATTATTTACAACTTACTAAACCGGAAGACTCGACAGTAACACGCGATGTTGATGTCGGCAGATAGACCGAGGAGGTGGACTCATCATCCTCACCAACCAATGGACAACGCTAAGCAAGGTTCGGCTGATATGTTCCGAGCCAGGAGATTTCACGTTTCATTTCGACGAACTGCGTAAGAGAAACGGTTCTCGTATATTCGCAAACAAGGATAGGCTTGTCACGTTTACCTTCAATAAGTTTCGGTATCTAAGCGATGATATCAAAATATCATGCTATTATTATTTCCATTAAGTAATTACGTCCATTTTTTTATTTTCATTTTGTACATGCAAATCATTGAAATGTTTACAGAATGACTGTTTTAGACGGAGATGGAAAATCCGCGGAGACGTTCATAATTTCCACGCCACTCTAGCGCGAACAAATTCCGAAAGTTTAACCCCCTAGGGTCCCCTGCACCCGCCAATGTGTTGGATATATGAAACAATACATTTTTGCATCTATTGAGAACACGTCTTGTTATCCTGGTGTTATTGATACCAGTTCACAATTTAAAATATTGCCACTAGGAGAATAACTCCGAGAAATCAAATGGACATGAGAACATTTGGCATATGACGAGTCCAATTTTGTTATATATGTCATATATAATATGTAATGTGTAATGTGTAATGTGTAATGTGTAAGCCGCCCTTCTAGGGTATTTTCGACTTTAAACAGGATTTACACGATCAGTAGATAATCGATTCCATTCATCTATAGTCGTCGGTGAGAATGAATACGCTCTGATATGTAATCTACATCATCATCATCATCGTCATCATCGCTATCATCATCATCATCATCATCATCATCATCATCATCATCATCATCACTATCATCATCATCATCACTATCATCATCATCATCATCATCATCACTATCATCATCATCATCATCACTATCATCATCATCATCATCATCACTATCATCATCATCATCATCATCACTATCATCATCGTCATCATGTACACTGTTCCTTCACTAAGGGTACTTCGCTTTCTTTACTCCTATATGTCTTAACTGAGACAAAATACTGCTATCAATGTTTCCATAGCCATTCGAAACGTAAAGGAAAACTCCTATTTATCTCCTGGTCTTTATGGTTGTTAAATCACATTCTTTTAGACGTGTGTCGTGATTATCTAAATATGTACTCTGTTCTTCAGATGATGTGACCTACAAAGACGGCGTCTATTACGGCGTATTTACAACCACTTCCAAGTGAGCATTATTAGAATATAATTATATTGTGCGTGTGTGTGCTCGCGTGTGTGCGTGCGTGTGCATGTACGTGTATGTTTTAACATAAAACAGTTAACTTTGTCTGGTACCTTCCATGTGTATAGCTGCGACTGGTTTAACGAATGCCTGAACACGACCATTTAAATCAGCAGTATATGGTCGATTCCCACGAAACGTTGACAAATGGTGTTCACAGGGGGGGGGGGCAAAAATAAACATATGCGTATAAAGGTGTGTTTTCTGTAGTACGAAAAGAACATATTGAGGTAATCGGAGAATAAGATTGGGCAAGTTAAATCCAGAAATTGAGCATTTGACAGCTAATAGAAATAGCAAGTGTTTAAGTTCTGAAACCATACGTCTGCACACAAGTCCCACTACTTGGAAACTGCTACAACTATTTCATGTCACATTTACCTGTGAAATTTAATTTTAATGTATGTATAACACATTTGTGTTTTAAATTCAGTAAGAAATATGTTTCTGACTTCTTTTTTTATTTTAAGGGGGAGCTTTGAAATATTTTGCGCTCTCTCAGACTTGATGTTTTATAAAGGTTTCTGTTACATACTACCACTACAAGGGGAATGCATGTTTTATTTTTAAAATACATTCATGGCAAGGTATACACATTGAGCTTTTCCACAGGGTATACCTTATTGACACTGATTTATAACTATCAATTTGTAAACAGTTTAGAATTTGCAGGTGTACGGTTTCATATAATATACTTTCAGTACAATGGAGTAAATTATTGGCGAGACCATTGGACAACTCTAACTTGTTTTAAGAACGTTTTGGTATATATCCGACAGTCTAAATTGATTATGTTAGTGATATGTAGGTGATTCTGTCCTATTCTTATTATTCTAATTAAGAAAACGCCGGAGACGTACGGTTTCATGTACCGCCTCTTATAATGTGTATTGTGTATTAACTGTCAAAAGGTCGTGATGTAAGTATTTAAATTGGTTGTACAAACGTTAGAGATACCAAGCGCTCATGTTACTTCATATTCTTTGCAAAAATATTGAGGTGTGGGCTAAGAAACTGTCGGAGACGTACGGTTTCATGCTTATGTACGGTTTCAGTAGAATAGAGTATTTTTTCTTATTTGAACACTTTTTACTTAAACTTTGTCCACGTACATACCCGAGTGTAAAGCCATTCCCGTGAGTGTTCCATATATGTGTTTCTTTTTATTAACATACTGAACAACAGAACATGAATACAATGTTTTCATAACGTTATTTATGTAAAGTCTAACCGACCACTTTTTTAATTTGTCGAAATGTAATTTTAAGAACAATTAATGAAACTTGAACTTTCTCCTCCACCACCTGTCTCTCTACCCTTTCCACCACCACTTGTGTCTCCCCTCTCCTCCACTACCTGTCTCTCGACCCTTTCCACCACCACTTGTGTCTCCCCTCTCCTCCACCACCTGTCTCTCGACCCTTTCCACCACCACATGTCTGTCACCCCTCTCCTCCACCACCTGCCTCTCCACCCTTTCCACTACCACATGTTTGTCACCCCTCTCCTCCACCACCTCCCTCTCTACCCTTTCCACCACCTATATGTCATCCATCTCCTCCTCCCCCTCTCCAGCGCCAGTTGAGTGCTCTCCCAACCAGAACATGTTGGATGGAACGCTTCGCCCTTCGTGTAGCAGCAATCCTTGAAGCAGGAAGTACTGTAGATTGTCACGACTGGGCCCGGGACCACAACAGCACGGGCATACATTATGCCACGGACTTCTGGAACATATTTCGATCTCATTCTTGCAGTCCTGGATGACTCTTCCAGCCTTCACAGGTTGTCAGTCTCCCTGTTCATGCCACCACCCATTCCGTCACAGGGGCCTTTCCTGTGGCCAGCCTCGGCCAGCCTCCAGTCAGGTGCACGAAGCTCTAAGACCGAACAGTGATGGAAATTGTGCTACTAAGGCACATATTGTGCGGTTCCGGTACGGCGAAGTTGGTGAGTCTGTGATGAAGTGCAGAGTCGACAGTTCCAGAAGGATTTCATTGACTTCCTTCAACAGTGTGAGCAGTGACACTTGTAATCTACACGTAGCTCTTGGTACAAAGCTCGCCGTCCTGCTTGAAGTGTACCACCATTGGGTGAATGGTCACCTGGGACTTAACATAGTACCCTGTCGTTATTTCGTCCTGGTATCTACACACCCAATTTTCAGTATAGTCCATCTGGACCGTTGCCTCCGTCTTTTCCGCCATGGACTGCTTCAAAATGCGGATCTGGTGATATTTGATGGTCACCAGGTGACAGTGCTCACGGAACTCGGCCATGCCGGATATGAGTTGTTCTGTGATGTCTCTTGTACTTTATACAACTTGGCTCAGTTTCACATTCTTGAAGACTCTGCCCTTGTGTTCAACCTATTGGGCTTGCCATGTTCGATACCGAGCTTCTGTTTTCGCCTGGCGTCATCTGATTCCCAAAAATAACGATAAATGGGGTGACTGGGTCGATGAACCAACTGGCAGTTAGAGCCGACGTACGGTTTCGGCAGACGTACGGTTGCAAAGACCAGTAAAAGCAAAATAAATCGAAGGGAAATGTATCTACAAATTACAATTTTGTCATATAGTTACCTTGTTATATGTTATGTATGACCAATTAATATTTCTTACTAATCTACAAATATCTACTTACAATGCGTATTAAAACTTGCGACGTATGGTGTCATGAAAAACTTCCCCAAATCGGTTTCGTCGCTCAACACAATTTATTAGCCTTTTGGTTTAAAACAGCACAGGACCTATGTATCCAGGTGTGGCATCAAATTTAGTGTGAAATCTGTGTTATTTAATGAACTGTTGTACTGCATTTTTCTATATGAATGACTGCAGACGGACGGTTTCAGAAAAGTTCCCCAACATGAAAATAATCAGGAAAAATCAGGGTTTTGACCTGAAGTTTTAATTGTTTGACCAATAATGCCTGAGACATCGACCTTCATAGCCAAACATTAACTGTATACCTTGCGTATGTTGTTCGAATAATACAATGCGTTTTAAAGTACTGATGGCATATATTTAACAAAAATAGAGCAGAAATTTTTTTGGAGACAGTACTCAGAGATTCCATGGTACGTATACAAAAGTAGGGTTCCCCAGAAAGCCCCAACGAAGACGCATGCGTACAGCATCAATCCAGCCTTCCAACTAGTATATTAAATGAGTTATATCCTTGGAACCTGTTTGTCAACGTTTCGTGGGAATCGACCATATAACCTTTTTAGTACAGTTACCTCCTGAGCGAGCCAACAAAACCGTAAATATCGCTCCATTTTAAAACAACATGCTGTGAAAAAGAACATTTTAAAATAACGTTTAGTCGCATGTATTTATTAATAACATAACATTAGCTATACCTTTGCTTCCTAACATTTATGTAAGATCAAATTGATGACAAACGATTATTTGTAGGTTAAAGATCTGTGTAATATTGAAGTTGCTTCTTTGTGATAAGCTTGGAGGTGTTGTGTGACAGGTAGAGCACATCGCAGGTCGTCAGCAAAATCCAACGTATGTTGCGTCTTGGTGTTAATGTTGAGCCTTGTATTAGTGATAATGGCATACGTGCGCGTGCGCGTGCGCGTGCGCGTGCGCGTGTGTGTATTTCATGATCTTATACGTGTACAATCTTCTCTTATCCAGACACCGCATGTTTGGCTCGGCCGTTTGCTCCTTCACCGAACAAAGCATCGCAGACGCGTTTGCAGGGCCGTACCTAAAGCAAGATGGAGATGACAAGATATTCGCGGTGGTACCGAACAGTGCTGTACCATCTCCCCGTCCAAACGAGGTAGGCATAGAAAGCATCTTGGATGCCTGCTAGATGTGTACAAACCTTGCAGTAGACATCTAATAGGTAAAAGGCACGAATAATTCAGGAACCCGTCGTCTTGGTCTGTATGTCTGTAGCTTACGAAGCATACGTGCTAATACCTGTCTCCGCTTGATGTCACCAGTGTACGGCCGACTCGCAACAACTTAACAACAGAGTGTTGCTGTTCGCAACAGAGACTCCAATTATGGCAACAGGCGTCACTGACCATTCTGGTCGGGCGATCTTCTCACGCGATCAAGTCCTCCTACATCGCATCGCCGTCGACATACGGAATGATGCCAGAGTGTTCTTTCTTGCCTCCGGTCAGTGCCCGTTCAATTTGCCCACAACAAACCTGCGCTCTCGTCAGCTGCAGAAAATCCGAGAGCACAGCGTGACATGTCCAAATCTTTGAAACGACTTGTTTGATATGTGGTGCTGGAGTAATCAACATTGCTGTAATTCTAACGCAAAACCAATACAATTTAAATCATGCAGGCTTACGAAGAAAATGCCCATGTAGTGCCATAGAAATAGAGATAGGCACACGGTTTCATTACTGAGGTACGCCTAAAAATAAAGTGTGAATTACGCGAATTATCCCCCCACACACATACACAAACACACAAACAAATACACACAATATGTGTGTGTGTGTGTGTGTGTGTGTGTGTGTGTGTGTGTGTGTGTGTGTGGTGTGTGTGTGTGTGTGTGTGTGTGTGTGTGTGTGTTGTGTGTGTGTGTGTGTGTGTGTGTGTGTGTGTGTGTGTGTGTGTGCGTGCGTGCGTGCGGTCGTTCGTTCGTGTGTGCGTGCGTGTGTGTGAGTAATTATATTATATATATATATAATATAATTACAGAGAGAGAGAGAGAGAGAGAGAGAGAGAGAGAGAGAGAGAGGGGCGAGATAGAGATAGAGAGGGGAGAGAGAGAGAGAGAGGGGGGAGAGACATAGAGATTGAGAGAGAGAGAGAGGGGGGAGAGAGAAAGAGAGGGAGAGACTATATCAGTATGTCTGTCTCTCTGTCTGTCCGTCTCTCTCGCGCGCGTAATTCGCCTCTTAACCCTCTCTGTCTCAGTCTCTGTGTCTGTCTGTCTGTCTGTCTGTCTGTCTGTCTGTCTGTCTGTCTGTCTGTCTGTCT
>OZ023216.1:47868052-47896816 GCA_963995525.1 Escarpia spicata | reverse complement strand
ATATATATATATATACATATATATATATATATATATATCTGTCCACAGATCAGGGGCAGATATACAAATTGGTGCAGTGGACAACGCCAAAGAGAAACCACAGCGAAGTCTTGGCGATATGGCGACCATTCAGAAACGTCTCCCGCATATCGCTGTTGACGTTATTTGTAAGTAAGTCGTTGGTTGACAGTTGTCAAAAGTGACATTGCAATCAGTTATGGTTGCCGTGAATATGGTTATTTTCTTTGCTAAATCCATTTACCTAGTTGACAGACACGTTATGTTTAAATATAAACAATAGTTAGACCCCATTTAGAATACAGAATGCAAGTGTGGCTCTGTGTTTGATCGTTGCCTTGTGTCTGTTGGGAAGCTAGCCTGCCTACGTGAACATGCGACCTATAACTGCCTTGTACTCCCGGTATTGTCACCCAAACCGCATTGTCTAAGGGGGTAAAGGTAAGATCTAGATCGATCTGCGCGCTCCAGGTTCGGGTTGAGCGTATGGCTAACAACCCTACCCCGTAAAACACCAGACTGTTACAAAATTCTTCAAAAGAAGCTCAAAGGACCCCCAGCTACCAAGGGAGCTTGATACACGAAGGAACCGGTATGACCGAAAGTAGTGACTACCTACTGATTGTGGGAAAGCTAGCGGCGTGAATGTGTTTAAAACAGAAGGACGAGCTACGCAGATAAAACAAAGTTGTAGCTTTCGTGTCCTCTTGCCATCTGGAATGTTTTCTCTGGGTCGCAATCTTGTCAAATTTGGTAAAATTGCAGAATATCATCACGACATTTTATTCTGGTGTAATAAAACCGATGTGGGTGATTGCAGAAACGTCGGCTGTACGTCAACACGGACAAGAGTATCATTCAGATGAACGTGCAGCAGTGTGAAGCATACATATGTCCGCAGTGCGTCCTGGACCCCTACTGCGACTGGAGTGTCGCGTCCGGTAGCTGCACTGTCCGCGGGTCTGTGCGATTCACTTGATGAGTCCTCCTGCACTTGCTCGCACGCATAAATACAGTGAAATTTTACTTTTCGTTTACACTATAGAACATATTGTAGGGCTCTGCCTGTCTGCCTGTCTGCCTGTCTGCCTGTCTGCCTGTCTGTCCGTCTGTCCGTCTGTCTGTTTATATATGAATATATGTATGAATGTACGTATGTACGTATGTACGTATGTGCGTGTATGTGTGTGTGTATGTTTGTATGAATGCATGTATGTATGCATGTATGTATGTATGTATGCATATATGTATGTATGTATGTATGTATGTATGTTTGTATGTATGCATGTATGTATGTATGTATGCATGCATATATGTATGCATGCATTCATGTATGTAGGTATGCATGTTTACATGTATACATGTATGCAGTTTTTCAGTGTAAATATATATGTTCACAAACGGCACAATAAAGTCATATCAATATTTACGTACGAGTCACAATGCAACGTCAATTGTTGCAGAGCCACACGCTGGACTGGAAGTTGTAGCTGCAAAGGTAACTAATAATATATATATATATGTATATATAATATATATAATATATATATATAATATATATTGATTCGTATATAATTATATATATTGATTCGTATATAATTATATATATATATAAATATATATATAACATATATATATATACTAATTACTACTACTAATATTACTACCACTACTACTATGGTACTACTATTACTGTTACTACTACTACTACTACTACTACTACTACTACTACTACTACTACTGTTACTACTACTACTACTACTACTACTAAAACTACTAATACTACCACTACCACTACGACTATTACCATCACCACCACCACAATCACCACTACTACTATTACTACTATACTACTATATACTACTACTACTAATAATAATAATATTACTTCTACTACTACTACTACTATATACTACTAGTACTACTACTACTATTACTACTATTACTACTACTATTACTGCTACTACTGCTACTATTACTACTAGTATTATTATTATTATTACTACTACTACTACTATTACTACTACTGCTAATACTACTTTGACTAATATTACTACCACTACGACTATGGTACTACTATTACTGTTACTACTACTACTACTACTACTACTGTTACTACTAATGCTAATACTAAAACTACTAATATTACGACTACCACTACGACTACCACTAACACTACCACTACCACCACCACCACCACCACTACTACTATTACTACTACTATACTACTACTACTACTACTACTATTACTACTACTACTATTACTACTACTACTACTACTACTACTACTACTACTCCTACTACTACTCCTCCTCCTACTACTACTACTACTTCTACTACTACTACTACTACTATTACAACTATTATTACTACTACTACTATTACAACTATTACTACTACTATTACTACTGCTAACACTACTACAACTATTACTACTACTAATACTACTAATACTACTGCTACTACTACTACTACTAATACTACTAATACTATTAATACTACTACTACTACTACTACTATTACTGCTACTGCTGCTGCTACTGCAGCTGCTACTACTACTACTACTACTACTACTACTACTACTACTACTACTACTACTACTACTACTATTAATATTACTACTACTACCACCACCCAACACCACAATTGCCAGCACCACCATAACCAACCTATTGGAATTGTGAAAATGTAATTATTCAAATCACCACTGAGACGCAGAGAAGACCATAGCTCCGTACGTGTTCCCCCCAAAATGGCCGTGCATTCCTTTAAAGCTTAGGTCCGTGCAGCAAGAAGCAACTATTGTTAATTGGAACTGACATACAAACGATGTGCTCATTTCTAGCTGCTACTGTCCAGCATCAAGTGAGAGTCGGCGACGTCGCTCACTTCAAATGTCGTGCTTTATGCTCCCGGCAACAACTGTCGACCACGTGGCACCGAAACAATGTGTTGTTGACCATTGACAACAACAAGTACTTCTTGTCCGCCGACAACACGCTCATCATCACTAACGTAGCACCGACTGATGGCGCAAATTACAGTTGTCAGACGACCGTGGAGACAATCGCGGAGCACGATTTGGTTGTTGGCAAGACGGGGAAAGACAGCAGTGCAGGAGGCACGGGGAACGGCAAGGGAGGCGAAAACGTCGTGATCGCCATAGCGGCCCTTGTGGCCGGTATTGGGGTTCTTGCCGTGGCGTGTGGAATGTACATCTTCATTGGTTACATTAGTCAGCCAGATATAAATCAGTCACACACTGGTTAATCAGTCGTGTAATTAAAAGTGGTTTCGGAGAAAAACATTTATCTCTGCGGTCGGACATAACGACTGTGGTTAGAAAAAACGACAACTGTTGTGGATGGATGTAACGACAAAATTGGGATTGATCATCACCACCATCATCATCATTGATTGACAAATTGATGAAAGGTCACTGATAGGTCAATGCGCTTAATTAATAAGTTAACACGCTAACTAATATTCGTGTGTAGGTCCATTGCAAACGCAGTGTAACTATGTACGTTGTTGGTGTCCCAATTTCGCAATTTTCACGGAGAGATGAACTCCATGATGTATTTTCATGTAATGACACGGGTGTAGCACCCGTGTCATTCTTTACCAAATGTTCAAATAACCCTACCTTAAATGGCTCAACTAACCCCGTATCGGAATCAAGCATATTTTAACGAATTTGTCGTTCTCATCTTTGATAATTTACACACTAGCACACATTAATCACAATCATTAAAAGTAAACGTTTCGTTAACCATAAAAGGTTCTTTTAACTCATAAATATAGTCTCGGTCCGCTGTGACAAATGTCACATTGTGTACACCAACCATGGTCTACTGACACATTATCTGTTGACATTGCTTTGTAACCGATGGCCGCTGTGGTTTTCTGGGAAACATGGGTGGCTCAACTAACTCAGTGCATCAACTAGCATCGCCTTCCCTTACTGGCACTTTGAAGACATCTCAAATCTTGCTCAATGCAACCCGGATTAGAATAACATGGTAGTTTTAGAACCGGCCTCGCAATCGAGAGCACCAGGTTTCGATTCCTCTTGCTGCCGTTTCAAACCTTAGGCATTCCATTTCAGTCCACATTTGTTCACGCAGGTATATACACGCGTTAGGCAAGTTGGCTCTAAATGTTGACCTTGCTCTAATGTATGATGACGTAATGTAAAAAGGCCGGGATGCAGTTTTCACCCGACCCGACTAAACCCGACCAGACCAGACTCACCCCGACTTCAGTGTATAAACTACACCGATCGAAAGCGACGTGACGTCACAAGTTTACTCGTAAATTTGCGTCACGGTTTGCCTACGTCACAATCGAATTTTTGCGCGTGATCTCCGTGAAGTTTTGCTTTGCCAACAATGTTGTTAATGGTTATATATACGTGAATTACATTGCTATTGCTGCATGACATCTCATAAATTAAACATTCCCACATACAGTTGTCACTTTACAAACTTTGCCTTATGTTTTTATGATAAAAAAACACTTATGTAACCACAATTTCAACAAAATATACGACGGAATGTCAGAACCCACCACATATTTTCTGATGGATTGACGGAATTTTTGCTAGGCAACTGGTCACGTGATAGATAATTTCTACTATGTCGATTGTAATCAGTGGCTAGTCGGTGTCTGTCTGACATAGTCGAACCTTTAATGTTTACGTGATTATGACGTCACGCCGGCTTCGAGTATGACGCGGTCGGTGTCAGTCGGTGTAACGTATACATTGCAGTCTGGATGAGTCTGGTCTGGTCCGGTCGAGTTGGGCGAAAAGAATCATTAAACAAATAAACATAAGATAAATATGTCGATATTACTTGAATTAATTACGTTTCTTGATAAAGGGACAACAACAAGTTTCTGTTTGAAGTTAATAACATTAAACCAACTATAATTTTATAAAACGTTTTTAGAAACAACGCCGTTGGTTCATATATGCAGCCAGAGCGGAAGCCAACAAGTACAATATCCGTGTATTTGGACAATGATCCACAAACGCTACTCAACGCGTCCTCGTTGTACATGCTGCATATGTTGTCTTGATACTGACCAACACGTGAGAGGAGTCAGACAGTTATGGTTGTATGTTTATGAGATCGTCGCTCTTTCATTGTATTTCTATACCTGCCTCCTGGGAAATCCGCGATGTTCCCGGATTTTGGTGTATCTCTCGGTCTACTTGAATACAGGCAAATCTCCCGGATTTTTACTGAAAGTCTCCAACAGCACCCACCTCGCCATTTTCGTGTCTTCGAGACAGCGAACCGATGAGGTTCCGGCGAAAAATCTCAAATAGCACCCCCGTTTTCCGATGTCAAGATCCGAGACAGCGCGACGAGACAGCGAGACACGGGAAGCGTGCTGAACCGCTGATGAATCTCCCGGATTTCAACAATAAAAGTTGACAGGTATATATTTGTTAGGTACTGAATAATAAAAAAAAACGCTTATTGTGCCCAGTAGTGAGGCTCAGTATTGTGTTTCCAGGAAAATTCGAATATGTATATATATGTCACTCTTGTTGGTGTGGTTGAATTAAAAAAACATTAATTTGAAGCCATGCAAAATAAAACACTATAAAGTCGAGCAGGAGGAGTCGTTGTAGCCGATAACACCAAAGGCGGCTATATTCATATCTAAGGTTGTGGGAATAGGGCCTGCTCAGTCGGAAACCCGCAGAGAACACGGCAGGTATTTCGCGAAGAGAGTACATACCGCTACGACTGTGTAATAATTCTAACTTAATCAAGAGGTGGCACCACCTGCGGTCTCGACTAAAAGTCTCATTTGAGTGGTTCGCAGAACTGATCAATACACATAGACAGGAAGTGTACTGTTAAAAGGTCTACGTGACGTGAAGCATGGCCGCCATATTGCGTTCCTCATTGTTACGTGTAATGACCATATTATTTCGCCCAAGTTACGCGTAGCGTCCACATGCAACACGTTTTCTTACGTACAAAGATCAGTTTGGTTTCACCTTTGCGTGATGCTCTCACTAATTGTTGATTGGCCTGCTACGTCGCAATTTGCTTACGCCCACCTACTTTGCCATTGACAACAATGTTGGTAGCTGTTACGTATGTGAATTACATTACTATTGCTGCATTGCATGTCATAAATCAAACATTAGTGCATACAGTTGTCACTTTAAAAATGTTGCCTTATGTTTTTGTCACAAAGAAACACTTTTTTTTACCAGAATGTCAAAAAGATATAAAAGGAAATGTACGAACGATCCACGTGTTCGGCATCATTTCTTATGGCTTGACGGACCACTTGCTAGGCAATAGGTCACGTAATGGATAGGTCATTTTAATTTAAAGCGTGACGTAGGTATTCACGCACAAAATCACCTGCAAATCAGTGATTGATAACGTGTTCCAGAGAGGAACGTTCAACGACAGACGTACCGAAAAGTGAAGTTGTTGTCGTGTTTACCCAATGATGCCGTAATTTATACACCACTGTGACGTAATATATACACCACTGTATCGTAATACATACACCACTGTGACGTAATACATACACCACTGTGACGTCATAATTATAAACACACAACACGGCGAGCAACGAAAACAGCACGTACTAGGGGAGCGTTTTATCAAGATAATTAGTGTTGGCTGCACTGGTTTTGACAGTTGTTACTGTTGAGATGCGAACTATATTTTAAAGGGCAAAATGTGGTTTATGCGCTCATTGAAATGTTACTGAAATGGTCCACCAACCCCTTGGCCCCGATATATCGTGCTATTTTGACAACAATTAGTTATTTCACGTAGCCTATAATAATAAAATGTTATATACCATTTGCTTACTTGAGTCACATTGTTATGACTAGGTACTCTCATGGCTGAGGTACTGATGAATAAAATAAAAAAGTAACGGTATGTTCTTATATAGCGCAGTATCCTGTCCTCAGGACTGCTCAAAGCGCTTTATACTTTACTCCCTGGCAAACCTGTTCAATCGAGCACCATCTCGACTTCTCTGGAAAACATTCAGACACAGTGCAATTAATGCACAAAGAACCCGGGTTCTCTCGATTGAGAGTTCGACGGTCTATACACTGCACCACTGCGCGCCACGCCCTAGCTCGTTCATATAGGTAGAAACATAGAAGTCGGATTGAGCCTGTTATTAATGAATAGAATGTGCCTCGCCGCGGAATGGTCGCACTGATCATTACTGGGATTTTCTTATGTTTCCCTTTCTATATATTGTGCAGGCGTTTGCTGTTGAAAGTTTTTTGCCGCTGCGCTGTCTCGGCTTTGAACTCATGGCATCCGAACGCGGGGGGGGGGCATGCTGTTCAAAACCAAGTTATAACCCTAACCCTGTCCCCGCGCCTATGCCATGGGTATTACCGTCATCCTTCCGTGTACTCACGTACATTGCCATAATTTTAATCATACAGCAGTGCACAAATGTTGAGGGGTTTCCGGGCAACCCCCCCCCCGGGTAAGTCATGCTGTACGTTACCGTATGGATCATACTATAGTGAGGAACTTTGGGGTTTCCGGGCAACCAAAACCCCCCTGGCTACGCCAATGCGTTACTTAGGATATCCGCTAGGGGCAGTGTAATCTACTACCGCCCCTGGCGAGGATGTGTGTCGGGTTTATGCTCAACTCCAAACACTGTACAATTGGAGGTTATTATAACAAACCAGTTTACACGCACCATTGAAGCAACACACCATTCGTTTACCGTGACGCCGTTCTGAGGATCCATAACCAATCATTTCTCTCAGGTAGGAGAACGGTCCTCTAGGACAGCAGATACAATCAAAACACTTAAGTCAATAGCTCTTAATAGCTTTTGTTCTGTTTTTATACGTCGCCAGTTGGTAGATCAGAGACGAGTGGTACAAGGAAGCGAATGAACAAACAACGAGGCGAGTGGACTTCGGCGCCAAGGAGGAGATGCAGTTTCTCTAATGTTAACGTATTCGTATATAGATTGAAATCGTGCACGTAGTTGATTACACAGTGCTAACATCTTGAATACACTTGACGCTTGCTTAATGCAACATCTATGGAATAACTCTTGATGGTTGGACTCTCAGCCGAGAGCACCGCTTTTCGAATAGTCGTTCTGCCCTTTCAAGCCCGAGGCATTGTAATTCAACTCCGCGTTGCCGTAGTTCACACAAATGTACACATGACATAGGCGTCGGAATTGGCGGGTCTAGCTGAGCCCCCAATATTTTTGGTGGAGGGGCTGGAGATAGGATTAGTCCCTAATATTTAAGGATGGGGTGTACATTTTAGGGCTGAAATTGTTTGGTGGGGGCTGGAGAGTCCCCCAATACTTAGGAAAGGGCGTGCATTTTTAGATGGAAGTCGATGTTTTTGTTGAGCCTGAGGGGGTTTGTGGTGAACCTCAAGGGTGTGCAAGTCGATTTTTTAAAGCCTGGAGGTGAGATTTTTGGCGAGCCTCAATGAGGGATACAAATCGAAGTTGTTGGTGAGCTTCCAAAATGATGAACGTCGCCGCGAAAGTTCTTCAACAACACTCCCCGCGACATCCTCCGCGTCCTCGAGTGTGTTGACCCACAGCGCGACAGTACGATAGCGTGATAGCTCAAGTGGTGTTGAAGCTTCGGCAAAAAATCTTCAACAACACCCCCCCCCCCCCCCCCCCCCCCCGTTTTCCGATGTCATGAACCGACAGCGACAGCGGAGTAGCGCTGAACTGAAGCTCTTGACTGGCTCAACCCGTTGATATTAATTTCGTTCCGAAGCAGTGCATGAGTTTGGCAAGTTGGCTCAAGACTGTGTTCGTGCCCCACTATTTGGTGACGTGATGTACAGCCAATTATGCATTAACTTTTGACCTTGATTATGATGATCAAACCCACCAAGTTTGGTAGTTGATGAAACAACAATTGAAAACACTAGACCAAATTAAGATTTAATACAAGTGAATAGCCCATATATATAGGCTCACAAGTGTGCAGGAAGTGCAACAGGAATCTGGGACAATATCCATGCGTTTGGAAGGTACCTACCTGAAAGATGTGAGCAAGCGCTACCCGACTGCATCCAGTAGTGATGCTCTTGCTTCTGATTGCCTTGATACTTGCACATAAATTACCTCTTGTGCTCAACAACGGCTCGGGGTGCTGGCGAATAACACTCGCAAGACACCGATAGGCTGGTCAATTTCACAACGACGATTCTGAGAATGTCCTGGCCTGAGACCGTCTCCAACACCGAACTCCACCAAAGAAGAAAATATGAAAACATTTGCGTCATCCTAAAAAGAAGAAAATGGAAATGGCTCGGCCGCATATACGAACAGCGAATACACAGAACGAACAGCGAATATACAGAACGAACAGCGAATATACAGCGAAAACAACGTTCACCTGAACGCCAGAAGCGAATAGAAAAGTAGTAGACTAAAAACAAAATGGACTCAAATAATGACAAAATAACTGGACGCTGCCGGGCGTATAACAACATGGATTGTCCGATATTGAGGGAACGGGCGAGTTATAGCTTGTCTTGGTCTTACGTGTCACGCATAGGCACTGGGAAAATACTAATAATAATAAAATGACTTCTATCCTCGAAAATGGAGCTCAGTGGCGCCAAAGTAAACACTGTGTAAGCAATAGTAAATGCTAACGTGCATTTATTGTATAGCACCACATTTATACAATAATATTCCATGGTGTTGTACAGAAAACTAAACGGCATAGTAAAACAGTAAGATTAAAAGTACCGTGTTATAGTAAGGTCAGAGGTAAATTTACCTATTGGATTCGGTGTTATTTCAATAACGTATAAAGCTACCTTTGTGACAGTGCTCCATCCCCCGCCCCTCCCCGCCGCCCCCGCCGCCACACCCCACCTCCCCCCCCCCCCCCCCCCCCCCCCCGCCGCCACCGCTGCTATCGCATGTGTCTCTCTCACCTATCGATTCTCCCCTGACATCAGCTGGCGACACAGCGCAGCGTCTGTGAAATTAGCGGCACCGGCGGACGCAGTACGCGGCCATTTTGTCCGCTAGCGAGCCGTTTGTCGTTGACAAGAAACGGTTTAGTTGTGTCTCAGGTGTGTCCGTAGCTCGTCCGCCTGTCTCTGTGTCGCTGGGTGCGAAAGGACAGGTGACAGACAGACATACGCAGGTGAGTGGGGTGTCGTGTCAATTGCGCAAGTCAGAGCTGTCGCCACATGTGACTGATGTAAAGACAGTAATGTTGTCACAGTCGGGACTGATGTAGGCCTGCGTGTTTCGTCGTTGACCGCGTTATCCTGAGTGCTAGCTTTGTGGACTCAATTCAGCGTGGAATCTCGTGAACTGATATAAATATTAATTTAATATGTTCTATGTCGCTGACCGCCAGGAACCGTGTTGTCGTATTTAATATACTTACATACATACATACATACATATGTGCATATGTACATACTACGTGCGTACGCACGCACGCACACACGCACGCACGCGCACGCACGCGCACGCACGCGCACGCACACACACACACACACACATACGCATGTGTGTGTGCGCGTGCGGGCGGGCGGACGGGCAGGCGGACGTACTTACCTAGAATAACAATAGTGTGCACACAAGTATGCACGCACGCGTAAACACGAGCTGTAATTGCTGGGACACGCGCTCTAATGAGCGTTAGAGCGAGTGAGACAGCGAGTCGACATCCCTCCCCCATTATCATCAGCCGTTGGCTCTCCGGGGTCGTTAGTGTCTGCGACATACCACCTTTGCACGGGTGTCTTGTTTCTTACTTAGCTTGGTCGCATATAGGTAAGTTCTTATATAGCGCAATATCTAGTCCACAGGACTGCTCAAAGCGCTTTACACTCTACTCCTTGGCATACCTGTTCAATCGAACACCATCTCGACTTCTGTGGGAAACATTCAGCTACGCTGCAATCAATGCGTGAAGACAATTCGTACATATATATCCACTACTGTCTATAGCCAGGTACTCATACAGCTGAGTGAACTGGAGCAACGTGGAGTGAACGAACGTGCCCAAGGTTTGACACGGCAGGATATGATTCAAACCCGGAGAGAGATTGAGACTCGAATGCTCTAAGCACTGCACCACTGCGCTCCACTGTATAGACGCAGACGCATTATATTACGTACACGCACACGCACACGCACACGCATGACACGCATGACACGCATGACACACACGACGCGATATCACAGCCACGTGCACTCACAGACTCGCGTGTCAGCCCAACCCAGCGTTAATATGTTATTTCCGCATACCAGCACGTCTCCGTACGTGCATGCATGAATTGCACGCGGGCGCCTCTGAGTACGTACGAGAGGCGGATATACCCGAATGAACCTGCCGCCTCAAGGTGCGTGAATTGATGTACAAAAGCAATACACAGTCGACAATGACGTTAACGGTGTTCTTTCTAACTGAGTTTACGTTTCCAAGAAGCATCGATGCCCACTCAACGGTCAAACTGCTTTGGTTCTCCGAATAAATGGCAGCGTTGCGTATCGCTGGCGCGTTACCATGACGACTGTGGACGCGGAATACGAACACCGCCAGCGAGTTCTTCATCACAAAGAAAGTTGTTCTTGCTGTCGAGGAATAAGCATCCAAATGTGGTATAAGCAAGTCAATAAGCATCATAAAGTGACAATTGAGGTTTCAGTTTAGTTGAAAAACATAACCGTTCCTAATTCAGGGCAAAGTTTCGGTGTGGGTCATCCTCGCGCGTCAGGGGTCGCTGCTGCTGATTATGTCAGTGCCAGCCAGCGGTACCCCCTGGCTGATCGCTTTGCGAAACTCTGAATTTAAGCTCAGCCTATGAAATCGCTCACTAGATCAGTGGATCTCGGCAGGTCAAGTGGTCATAATAAAACTAATTTCAACCGACCGTGGCTCGTGTTACATGCAATGTTTAGGAAGTAGAAGCAATTATTCGAATACACAATACCGCTCAGCTGATCGTGCTAATGGGCGAACGGGTAATTATATATTGGGATTCCCAGGAGTCGTTTATCCGTCTTCAAATTGGGACGGGTATTTGTGCTCTTCTCACGGGTGACGCTGTCGCGACTGGCGAAGTCAATTACTAGTTTGATTCGGCTAACTTCCGCACTTCGCGTAGGAGATCTGCCAGTGCTAGTTTTGCATGGCAAACAGCCCTGGCTTGCGAGGATGGTGTGGGTAGGGAACGTATTAGAGGATGTCAAGGCACAACTGGTTCGCAGTCAGCTTTATGTCATGATCGTTTGATACTTTGAATACCGGATCCAAGTATGTGGGCAATCTCTGTTGCGAAGGAAATTAAAAACCTTATAGCCGTTATACACCTTATGGCCGTTATACACCTTACGATTATTGCATAAATCGTATGCGATTTGGGCCCTTACGAGAGTATCGGTAGCAGGAAATAAAAAATATTTGGAAATCGTAAGCAAACCTACAGTCTCGCATGCGATTATTTTGGAATTCCAAAATCGAACCCAGTAGCAGTCGGCTTGCACGCGAGAGTGCTCTCGGCTGTAGTGTGTCCAATTGTTGGCGCTTGGTGTCGCGGCGAGTTCATTACATGTGAGGTAGACTTCTGTCGGAGTCTCCTGGAAGAAATCACACAATAAAACCATAAGTAAACGGGAATAAAACGAATATATATATATATATATAATTATTATTTACATATACATATGTACAACAAGATTAGTCAGATACATGTTGTACGAATAGCAGACAGGAAACGCCCCCGGAAATAGAACACGTCTGCTTGTAGTATTTATGTATACCGTATGGGGGCGTCGCTGCATACTCTCACAACCGACCACAATCGTCAGGTGTATAGCAACAGCGTTTGCGCGGCCGATAGCTATCGCTTGCGAGAGTGTCGTACTCTCGCATGCGATAGCTATCAGACCACACGGTCGTAAGGTGTATAACGGTCATTAGACGAGATAGAATGACGACCATTTACATCTTTAGTGGGAAACAATGAGAACTTTGCCAGTACATCGACGGCCATTATCTCCATTTTTCACATCACATGCCGAGTGTCAAATCCTTAGGACTTGTTCAATGAAATACTATCTAGACATTTATGGGAAGCATTCAGCCACTCTGCAATTACTACGCGAATGCACAAATATCCACCACTGTGTGTAGGCAAGTACTCATTCGTACAACCGAATAAACTGGAGCAACGTGGAGTGAACGAACTTGCCCAAGGCTCGAAACGGCAGTAGGAGGCTTCGAGCTCGGAACTTCTCGATTGCGAGTCCGATGCTTCTACTACTACGCCACTGCGTTCCCCATGTCATGATCAACGAGTAACATGCACTAGAGAACAAAGAATCCTGGTGGTTCCTCTAACAGACGTCGGTGGGTCAATGACGTCATGCACAGTCGTGTCACCAGGGAAGACATTCTGTATGTCAGCAGCAGTCACTTCGGGCGGTTGGTGTCGGGGGAGCCTGGACGTCAGATGTCAAGACGTAACCTACGCTTTGCGCTGCAGTCTGCCGTCTCAGTCTTTGAAGTAGCCGTATAATGGGTGGAAGACGGATTGCTCCTTGCAGAAATACGCTGATTGGATTTCTTGTGGTTCGGATGTTAATCACTTGTCAATTAAAAATCTTCTTGTTGCTTTCATCATATTCAGTGCAAAAATGTTGCGGGAGATTAATGAAATGTGTATGTAGCTTACGTCAAAAATTTTCCTATTTTCTATATTGTTGAATACAAATTTTAAATTTTGTGTATTATTCTCATGTCATTCAAGTTTGTTTTATGCAAAAGCGTCAATATTCAAATATTTGTGTATGTGTGTGTGTGTGTGCGTGCGTGCGTGCGCGCGCGCGTGTGTGTGTGCGTGTGTGCGTGTGTTTAAGCAGTCAATGCAAGGTCTGGTAAAAGTCATTACAGGAGCACAAACACATTGTAATTGTACACTGCTTTGCATTTACTATTTTGACGTTTTCTTCCGAAGAACGAAGGTGTCCAACGATTCAGCTTTGTTGGTGGTTTTGTGAGTCCGTGTAAAGACAACTGTCAGTTTGAAGCTGAACCCCTAGGCTTGTTTTATTACTGTGATGTCGCAGCACGCGGGTGCAAGACATTGATTTTGTTTCGCTGCTGAACGAAACCAGCCATACACCATAACAGATAGATGTGTGGTGAGAAAAAGCGCGAGCTTTACTTGACTGATACGATGTTGTTCTTCTACCGCGTTGTTAGCCAATAAAACACTCGATGAAAGCCGACTGCACCGCACGATGTCACGTTCGCCAGAACGGAGCCCACTACCGGAAGTCATTCACAAACAAAATTAATTAGTGTCCTTGTTTTTGTTTATTTTGTTGTTCGTGTGTGTCATTGTCCACCAGGGGAAACCAAGCAAGTGCCCGTTAGGCAGTATGTCACATTAGTTGGAACAACTGTGTATACTAGTAAAATATTCAACATCCGGATGGTGCTACATACATGCAGACGCAGAAGACGGTTTCCTGAAGTAGTCTTGTTTGATATTTAAAAAACGTGATGTAAATCTGAGCAGCTTTATGCGACACTGCACACGTATTCTATGAGTATTGTATATTACGAAAAACGTCCCCAACCGATCACTGGGCGGTTTACGTAGATCTCGAACAATCGCAGAAACGACGCCTAACGTGCGGTATGAACCATTAACTGGTAAGGACCCTGAATGTACGGGGGATGTTTAAAACATACGAGCTTTGGATGCAAGCCGTCTAGGAGTAAAATGTCAACATACCCACGTATACTCACACGCACGTACATACACACATTCACATTCACACGCATACACACACACACACACACACACACACACACACACACACACACACACACACACACACACACACACACACACACACAAACGTAATAACCGACTCCCTCTCACTCGGACGCGCAAGTAGATTAACAGCGTCAATGATACTTATCTCGGCCGATGCCACATAAGCCTAGTCGCATTATATCAAGTCGACTACATATTCCCCCATAGGCTAGAGCCGACCAGGCGAGAGAACGGTGACAAATAATTACGTTTTCGCGGCGCACGCTTCCACTAGCTATCGATTGGTGCTGTCAACCGAGTTAAGAACCTTGTATGTAGAGTGTTACACGGAGGCTCGTTACGTATGTCGGTGTATGGGGAGTGTTACATGGGGGCTCGTTACGCACGTCGGTGTATGAGGAGTGTTACACGGGGGCTCGTTACGTACGTCGGTGTATGGGGAATGTTATACGGAGGCTCGTTACGTATGTCGGTGTATGAGGAGTGGTATACGGAGACTCGTTATGTGTGTCGGTGTATGGGGAGTGTTACACGGGGGCTCGTTATGTGTTTCGGCGCATGGGGAGTGTTACACGGGTGCTCGTTGCGTGTGTCGGTGCATGGGGAATGGTACACGGGGCTCGTTAAGGGTGTCAATTTATGGGGATTGTTACACGGGGACTCGTTACGTGTGTCGGTGTATGGGGAGTGTTACACGGGGGCTCGTTGCGGGTGTCGGCGCATGGTGAATGGTACACGGGGGCTCGTTGCGGGTGTCGGCGCATGGGGAACGGTACACGGGGGCTCGTTACGTGTGTCGGTGTATGAGGAGTGGTGCATGCGCATGGGGAACGGTACACGGGGGCTCGTTACGTGTGTCGGTGTATGAGGAGTGTTGCACGG
The DNA here is from genome assembly GCA_963995525.1 of Escarpia spicata. Taxonomy (NCBI): domain Eukaryota; kingdom Metazoa; phylum Annelida; class Polychaeta; order Sabellida; family Siboglinidae; genus Escarpia; species Escarpia spicata. The sequence continues at coordinate 47,881,079 of OZ023216.1, read as the reverse complement.
GGGCTCGTTACGTGTGTTGGCGCATGAGGAATGGTACACGGGGGCTCGTTACGTGTGTCGGTGTATGGGGAGTGTTACATGGGAGCTCGTTACGTGTGTCGGTGTATGAGTAGTGTTACACGGGGGCTCGTTACGTGTGACGGTGTATGAGAATGGTACACGAGGCTCGTTACGGGTGTCGCTGGTGGCATGAGCAGTCTTGTGATGCGTATGGTATGGTGACATGTTCTGTCTGGTGACATGTTCAGTTTGACGACCGGTTCTGTCTGATTGCACTTTCTGTTTTGTGACAAGTCCAGTTTGACGACAGGCCCTGTCTGGTGACACTTTCAGTTTGAAGACAGGCTCTCTCTGGTGACACGTTTTGTCAGGTGAAACGTTCAGTATGATACCCGCTGCGCCTGTTTCGGCGCATGGGGAATGGTACACGGGGGCTCGTTACGTGTGTCGGTGTATGGGGAGTGTTACACGGGGCTCGTTACGTGTGTTGGTCACAGGCTCTCTCTGGTGACACGTTTTGTCAGGTGAAGCGTTCAGTTTGACGACCCGCTGTGCCTGGTGACAAGTTCAGCCATTGTATGGACTGCTCAGTCCGTCGCATCGTCCGTTTCGTATGTGTTCGTTACAGAGCTACCTTACCTACTGAACGTACACATTTCGATGTTAAAGATAGCTTTGTAATATTATAATATCCCGAGACTATTGTAACTACGTTGAATGTGTATTGTCCGCCGAATTGCTTTAATCACCTAAAGCATGTTCGCACTTTAATTTGACTTCCCCGAAATGAAAACATAATATTCAGGTTATAACGAATTATACTGAAAATGCAATGAATGCTAGAATGTTTAAACACTAAACTCTTTTGTTGTGGCGATGTTCCCACAGTCGAGACAACCAACTCAGCAAACGCTCTCTCAACTCTTGCTGATTCCGGGTAACCAAACAGACAACCTCCGTTTAATAGGTCGGTAACTCTTGGTTTGTCTCGGTCCCTTCTTTCACTCACTCTCCAATGAAAACCCTCTCACAGCTTCATGTGCCGACTATGTCGGTTTGTTTATGTGTTTTTGTCGATCAACATCTCTGTATGTTTCAGTTATCTGTATGCCCGTTCATTGTTTTAAATTTTCTCTTGGCGTGTACACGAATACACTCTGCTGACACATTGCCTCCCGTAGAACACATTCTGTAGGGTGTGTATATAGTATATGCGATATGATATATTCTATAGGTGTTTTGTGGAAACATTTCTATAGCATATATTTTCGCTATAAAATTCGATAGAATTTGCGTAGAATTCTAAAAAAATCATGTGGTCATAAAAGTTATCTAGAAATTATATAAAATGCTATGGAATGTGCTATAGAATTATAAAATTATATAGAAAATGAAGTGGTTATAGAAATTATGTAGAACTATATGGAATATTCTATAGGATTCTACGCCACATAAATATATTAATATAATTCAAAAAAATATAGAATTCTAAAATATTTTCTATAGATTTCTACAGAATTCGATTGATTGTTTTGCTAAGGGCTGTGCAACAGCCGTACTTTGTTGACGTGCATAACTCCAGAAATGTGCATCACCGTGTGTTCGCCTGGGAGATAGCAATAATTTCTGTGCATTGTTAGAAGCCACCTGAAACGCCAGAGTGTCCGGCATATCTCACTTGCGCTGACCAAGTCACGACAGTCGATATTGGAGAGGCGACTTGATTCTAGATATTCGTTGACGAGCTCGTCAGCAAATCAATATTCGGTCTACTTTGCGCGCGCGAAATCTCTATACCGGCGTCTTCTCTCTATCCAGCCATACATTCTCCTATCCTGTCGCACCGTCCGTACAATGTAACAATGCCAATGTATTCATGTCTTGATTGCCTGTTGCGAGGACAATGAGCAGCTTGGTGATTGCCGAGTTGACGCTATTCTGTCTGCGAAACACGCAAACGCTCCAAAGGGATTTAATAAAACACGGGGCACTGTTTTACGTACCTGGTCTAGTTATTAGCTTGTGTTGCTACTCCCCTAGGTTAAGGGATAGGTTTAGGGTTAGGGTCGGTAGGACAATTAATTAAATTTAAGTAAAAGAATACCGAAAACGGGACAAGTTCCGGTATGTCCAATTACCGACACACACACACACACACACACACACACACACACACACACACACACACACACACACACACACACACACACACACACACACACACACACACACACACACACACACACACACACACACACACACACACACACACACACACACATATTTCCATCAAATTCCACGATTTCGGTTTGGCCAACGCCTACACAGTGTACCGTAGAAAGTTAAATATGTATCCAGAATTCTGTTATCACCAGATATTATATCATAAAACAATTTTCAAACTGCAAACATCACCACTGTCGAAAAAGACTTAATCGTAGGCACGTCCATCTATTATAAACGTGAAAAATAGACGGCCTAAGTGTCGGTGCTCTAAAGGATTAAACAGATTTTGCCCGTTGTCTGAACGCACAGGAACAAGACAGCTGTGGAAGACTGGCAACCAACGCGCCAGTACAGCATTGTCACCATATCATACCAAGTCAAAAGGAAAAGTCGCGTCTTCAATAAAGCCGCCCAAACGGATGCTACGAGACAGGAAATTCGCCTATCTTGCACTACTCAACATTATCAACAGGGAAAATTAACGTTAAAAGTAATCGGTTTTGCAAGGACAAAAGTAACCAGAAAGAAAATACCGGAAAGAAAGTAACACATTTTGTAGGGAAATAAATGAATAAAAATAAAATTGCACATGTTTCTAGCAGAATAACGCACAATTAATATATTGAATGACATGTAACATCTTAAAATGTCATTATTTGTCTACATTTGCTTGTATGCTTTTTACCAAGGTTCTGTGAATATCTCAATCGTCTAAGTTCGCAGCAGCTTTTTGTTTTGCATTCACAGTTCACTGACATGTATTAATCGGAATGAAGTCATAACATACATATCATTCAATGCGCATACTGAGGACGTGAGTACTTTTCAAACTCACTATATTTTATCATATCTATAGGGGTAAACTAATAATACCTACTGATATAATATATTACGTTTTGTATGTTTCTTTTCACCGTGTACAACTCCGTTTTGAGACTCTTAAACGCTCTTGAACTAGTAACAAACGCGTTACACGACAGAGCCAAACGGGGTCAGCACACTGTCAGTTTTCCCATTGGCGACCATGCTAATGTTTTGTGTGATTATAAGAAAACGTGACCAATAAAGTTTCTTAAACTTCTCACCTGCTGTTAGTATCATCTCTTTGACATGCTGGTCGAGTTTAGTCAAAATCTAATATTTCTAGCTCTTGCAAAATGCCTGTATGTGTGATACCCGTCAATATTTTCAAATGGATGCTGGCAGTAATCCGGCTAAAGTGTCAACTAGCCAAATTGCTGCCAGTTACCCTTCCGCTCAGTAAAATCAGCTAAAAAGACACCATTTTACTGTCAACAGCTTCTACAATCACATCTAGAAATCTGACTACTCAAATGCACTTATGTCAGAGCAAGTGAATATTGTAAAAAGTCATTTCTCAAAAATATACTGCACTTTTTCAAGCAGGAAGTCTAACAGTGTCCTAACCCCAAACGTTAATTTGATCATCGATTGGTATTGTTTACATTGCGCTTCCGTTTGGCATGTTGGGCTTGTCGTGACCTCGTTCTGGAGATTGCAATAAAGGCGCCATTTTACTCTGTCACGCCCAGCTAGCCTCACTACTGGGGCCTCACTACTGGGGCTATATTGGTGGTCAACTAATTGGTGTTAGACTGAATTAATCAACCTGATGGATCTTAACAACACAAAACTCTCACTGACCATATGACAATGCCTCCTGCCCATTGTCTGTTATTGTTTGTGACGGGTTGGTCGATGGAGTCGTTCAGAACGAGTTAGGTTACGATCTTGGAATCAATTCAACGGAATGACTACTGGACTACTGGGGCTATATTGGTGGTCAACTAATTGGTGTTAGACTGAATTAATCAACCTGATGGATCTTAACAACACAAAACTCTCACTGACCATATGACAATGCCTCCTGCCCATTGTCTGTTATTGTTTGTGACGGGTTGGTCGATGGAGTCGTTCAGAACGAGTTAGGTTACGATCTTGGAATCAATTCAACGGAATGACTATTCTGAATATGATTAACTAGTACTTTACCCGTACTCCCAACCCTGATGTGCGTATGACTATGTGTTTATTATCTGGAGCTTGTTACCTTGGTTGATAATATGGCGTGTGTGTGTGTGTGTGCGTTTGCGTGTGCGTGTGCGTGCGTGCGTTTGTGGGTGCGTGCGTGCGTGTGCGTGCACGTGTGTGTGTGTGTGTGTGTGTGTGTGTGTGTGTGTGTGTGTGTGTGTGTGTGTGTGTGTGTGTGTGTGTGTGTGTGTGTGTGTGTGTGTGTGTGTGTGTGTGTGTGTGTGTGTGTGTGTGTGTGTGTGTGTGTGTGTGTGTGTGTGTGTGTGTGTGTGTGTGTGTGTGCGTGTGTGCGTGTGTGCTTGCTATAAGCGATAGGGTAAGAACCTCACACTTACAAGACAAGACTAGACAACCTTGGTACGTAATTGCTTATCCCCATCAGCGTGGTACATATTGTAATATAATAATAATAATAATTAACTTTATTTATACACTAGTCTCCAGAGTACGACTCTGTTCAATAGTGTGTACAGAGTCGCTAAAATAAAACAATATACCTATATAAGAATTAGTGGTGTAAACATAAATTTAGTATGATACTTATTTTTAAATAGCGTCATTAAAATAAACACTATGGCTATAAATTATATATATATATATATAAGAAAGAAAAGACTAGATTGTGCTATGAATAGGAAGACAGATACCTTTAAAACAACATATTACACATTAAAAGCGAGTTTAAAATAGTGCGTTTTGAGGCGTGCTTTGAAAACATCCATTGATGTGATCAGCCGCAGTTCTTCCGGCAACGCATTCCACATAAATGGCCCGACTCGAGAGAAAGATCGCCGGCCATATCGCACCAGATTATATTGCGGCACAGTCAGAAGGGCGCTGTCCTCAGATCGAAGTGACCGGCGTGGCACGTAGCGGGTGATTAGTGACGCAAGATAAGCAGGTTTCTGCCTGTGTATGACAATAAACACCAGGATCAATATCTTGTACTCTATGCGCCATTTCACCGGTAACCAGTGAAGAAATTTAAGGTAAAAGTACGCGCCACGGCAAGCATTTGACACTTGGGCCGACACGTCTAGGTGGCTGTCAAGGCACACGTCAATTGACGACCGAAATATGATCGCCTCAGTGTTATCCTTGTTGAGCAGAAGTTTGTTGTTGGTTAACCACTGTCTCAACTTGCGCGCACATTCGTCAATACGTTGAAGTGCATCTCTGTGTTGGGATGGTGGACACTCGGCATAAAGTTGAGTGTCGTCAGCGTATAAGTGGTATTGAAGGCTGTGACGTTTATCGGCAATTGGTAGACAGTACAGATTCAACAACATGGGACCGAGAACGGACCCCAGCGAAACACCGTGCTGTTGTTGTTCTTCGAGTAGATGTATGTTGGCTTATCTTTATGGCGTTTGTTCGACCCACCAGGTATGACGTAAACCATGTGAGTACTGTTTGATTCAGTCCAATATCACGGAGTCGCTGCAGCAAAATGGCATGATCCAGCGTGTCGACCGCAGCACTGAGATCTAACTGCACGAGCTGTACTCCGCGCCGGGCATCAGTTGCTTGAGTTAGGTCTTCATGGATACGTACGAGCGCAGTCTCGGTACTGTGGCTCGGGCGGTAAGCACTCTGAAACGGGTCATTGAAATCATTCGCATCCATGTAATGGCGCAATTTATGCCTCACTGAACTAATGTGAATGCTGTGCGCTTAGAACAACTGCTGCCGCTGATACTGCTGTTGTTGGTGTTGCTACTGCTGCTTCTGCTGCTGATGCGGCTGCTGCTACTACTGAAAATGGTGATGATGATGATGATGATGATGATGTTGATGATGATGCAGTAATAATTATGACAGAGGATGATGGGAAACGGAAGATGTTACGAAGTGTGTGATATCACACGCAATGGTCAGGGGCATAGCCGATGTGGTGATGGAGTTCCATTGATAGTGAAGTGTCACTACCGATAGTTATCGACGATGGCACACTAAACAATCGACAGTAACGGCTTAGATCGAAGATCGAAGCATAATTATAATATCTGAACAGAACTAAACACTTTCCTTTACACATAGACGAATATAACGCCAATTTAAAACTAATGTTTATATATTGTAAATACCACTAAATTTTATATAAAGCTACTTACTTTTAATATATCCCATTTTTCATTATTTCACCTTTGCCTAAGAAGTCACTTGAGAATTCTTCCACCACGTGACCATGATCCATTGATTTCCATGGAAATTCATTATACATTCATTGCACTGTTTGTACTTATTGCACTGCTGACGTAACTATTATCCGCCCTCCGCCTCGGTCAATTTCGTATCGATGGTAAATCCATATATGTCCCCGAGGGCCTTCGGTGAATTAACGATTTGAGTGAAGTGTGCAAACGATTCGTGTTCACAGGTAGCTGTAGCGAGCGATACGTCGACACCACGGCCGCGGGAGACGACTGCGTCATGGCTAGCGCGAGTCTGACGCCTCCGATGATGGTCGCAGCGGCTCAGGTGCGATCCCACGCCGTCTGTGGTCGACCGTGAGTGGAGGAGACTTCATCATCACCACCAAGTTTAAGGCTTTCACCACGTGAGATGACACAGCCGTGTGAGTGCCGCAAATGAGTCGTCAGTCGAGGATAGGCGCTGAAGGATGCCATACAGAACGATACCCGACAGTAGAACCGGCCGTCGCTGCATCAGCGGCACGGGATGACCACCGGATCGACATTAAACGCCAATGGACGATACATGGCTAATGGCGGACGCATGCTGCGAATTTCTTGGAAAGTTAGTTAAGAATGGAATTGCCATTTGGCGAAAAAGTATTGTATCAATATCACTGGTAACAGCGAAAAACTCGTTTTAGACGATTCATGTTTACCAAGTTGTGCGTTAGATCCTCAGCGTAACGTGTCTTAGGGTTTAGTGGGTGATTGTCGTAAAAGTTCGGCGCCTGTGGTGGCGGCGTGACGAAGGCGCAGTTGTTGACGGTGGATACTGCACAGCGCCGGCTTCGGGAGTCTGCTTGGATTGATGAAGGCAAGCATCGCGAGACGCTGCGATGTGCGAGTACGTCCGTTCGAACCTGCTGCCCAAGACCTCGTCATCGGACCGATCCGCCCCGGACGCCAGGGCAAGAATGTGACAACCAACGGAGACCGATCTGCGGCGGGAGACAGTGGAAGGAGCGGAGGCGTAGGGGGCACGACGGCCACACGTCAGATGTCGACTTCCTGCATTGTCGAGACAAGCACACAACCACTGGCTAGCAAACACGAATGTCTTAAGGTGAGACACGGCTGAGTATAATCGTTGATGCAGTTACCGTTGGTTTTGTCTTGTCAGTGTTGCTTTTTCTTTTTGCCGTTGGTGTTGGTGTTCTTTAACCCTCTCCTTCCCTCTCTCTCTCTCTCTCTCCCTCCCTCTCTCTTCCTCTCTCTCCCTCTCTCCCCGTCCCCACCTCTCTCTCTCTCCCTCTCTCTCCCTCCCTCTGTCTCCCTCTCCCCCTCTTTCTCTCCCCCCCTCTCTCTCCCTCTCTCTCTCCTCCCCCTCTCTCTCTCTCTCCCTCCCCCCTCTCTCTCTCCCTCCCTCTCCCTCTCCCCTCCTTCCCTCTCTCACTCCCTCTCTCTCTCTCTCTCTCTCTCTCTCCCTCTCCCTCTCCCTCTCCCTCTCCCTCTCCCTCTCCCTCTCCCGCTCCCTCTCCCTCTCCCTCTCCCTCTCCCTCTCCCTCTCCCTCTCCCTCTCCCTCTCCCTCTCCCTCTCCGTCTCCGTCTCCCTATCTCTCTCCCTCTCCCTCCCCCTCTCTCTCTCTCCCCCCTCTCTCTTCCTATCCTCCTCCCCTCCCCTCCCCTCCCCATCTCTTTCTCCATCCCTCTCTCTCCCTCCATCTCTCTCCCTCCCTCTCTCTCTCTCTCTCTCTCTCTCCCTCCCTACCACCTCTCCCCCTCTCTCTCCCTCTCCCTCTCCTTCTCCCTCTCCCTTTCCCTCTCCCTTTTCCTCTCCCTCTCTCTCTCCCTCTCCTTCTCCCTTTCCATCTCCCTCTTTCTCTCCCTCTCCCCCTCCCCCTCTCTCTCTCTGCCTCTCTCCCTTCCTTCCTCTCCATCTCTCTTTCTCTCTCTCTCTCTCTCTCTCTCTTCTCTCTCGTTTCGTTTGTGCGTGTGTGCGTGTGTGCGTGTGTGCGTGTGTGCGTGTGTGCGTGTGTGCGTGTGTGCGTGTGTGCGTGTGTGCGTGTGTGCGTGTGTGCGTGTGTGCGTGTGTGCGTGTGTGCGTGTGTGCGTGTGTGCGTGTGTGCGTGTGTGCGTGTGTGCGTGTGTGCGTGTGTGCGTGTGTGCGTGTGTGCGTGTGTGCGTGTGTGCGTGTGTGCGTGTGTGCGTGTGTGCGTGTGTGCGTGTGCGCGTGTGTGTGCGCGCGCGCGAGCGCGTGTGAGCGTGAGTTCTTCCTCTACACGCACAAGTTGATGATGATGCATATGGTGTGTCCGCGTGTTCGCCGCCAGTGCCTGGAGGAGTTGAACCGCGAGACGGCGCTCTACTCCAGCCTCGTTGTGGCGCTGGGCAGCACGTTCGACTCCGAACTTCTCAGACTTCAGCTGAAGAACAGCCGCAAGAGGGCGCACGAGTTGACAAAACAACTGAGAGGACATTTATTACCCCACTTACGAGGGTAAGTCAGATTTACCACGTCACCTATCCCGTACACGTTATGGACTTTTGAGGATTTGTGCAGGAATACTGCCGTAGGTCTATCCCGTTTGAATGCCGATTTGCTTTAAGTTGCATTCTGAGATCGTCCAGACCGTCTTTTATATACAACTTTTCCAATTAATCGACATGTGCTATACACTATATATATATATATACATATATATATATATATATATATATATATACATATATATATATATACATATATATATATATATCACATTCTTTAACTGCGTGTCAACTTTTGTTCACATGATATGCAATTTAAGGTAACATGGCGCAAACGATGAAAACTTATATATCAGCTTATGATACGTTTATTATTCCGCTAGTTGCCCTGACGACAGGTAATTTAACAAAAACATAATTTATCGAATAATATATGAAATAAGTAAATATTGTTCATGTTGTACATACAATAAAAACAACTTATGATGGTAGTTTCTTTCAAAATGCAACTAAATGAAAGAAATCGTGATAAAGTGCATAGTTTCTTGAAGTCTTCATACCAACATCAAATCGAAAGATATAGATATATTTATAGCGGTCAATAAGAACATTCGTTTATGATATAGGCAGATTCCAGACCCAAACTAGGGGATTTTGTTTGATGCACATAAGGCTAAATTTCTGGTAAATTGTGGCACTCGAATATTTCCAGTAATGTCTAGCAGATTGTGCACTGATTGTGTTGTAGATATTTCTGTGCTTAGTCGATGTCAAGATTCTATCAGAATGGGACTGCTGTAAACCCGTTAACTAGTGCAACATGTACGGACCTATGCAAATTTATACGGAATATCAAGTACAAGATACGAATTTCATCAAAAAAGTGGTAGACCCTATGTCTGAGAAAGTCATCCTTCACATACACCTTTGTGTAATACACTGTCAAGGTTTGTTGTAACAGCGAATGTGCCTGGTACTTATTCGTTGCTTCATAGCTACTGTTGGTAGTGTTGGCAGCAATACCTGTGATGTGGGAGAAGGTATTAACGTGGGCGCGAATAAAAATGACGTGTTTAAAGATCATTTACAGTGCCGGAAACGTTTAAACTGCGACGACTCTAGGGACCCATTAATTACCGACGTCACAGTGGTCGCCTGCATCGTGTTTATCTAATTGAGTTGTAACTCCACTACGTCGAATACGAATATAATCGATTCAACGTAACTCCAGAAAGGGAACTACAATTTTTTTAGATTAAAGCAGGAATTCTTCAAAGGGATCCTCTCGTCTCATACATGTTCACCATTGTCTTGGACTATGCATTAAGAACTGCAATTGATGAGAGGGGAGGACTAACCGTCTTCTGGCGTCGAAGCACCAGGTATACAGCCCGTCATCTCTCGATCTCGATTTTGATGACGACATTGCCCTTCTCGCTGACACACTAGACGAAGCAGAAGTACTACTCCATCAAGTCGAACGTGCTCCTAAAGCTACTGAATTATTTCTCAATCCAAGCAAATCTAAGTACATGCACATCAATCCATGTACAAATCTTAATAATCACACCCTAGATGGGAGTCAAATATAAAATGTAGAAGACGTTTAAGTAAATACATCGGTTCCTACTATCAACGTGGCATTCAGTGTAGACAAGCTCATGCTTGGGCAGCAGTTTATGCGCTGGATAACGTATGGCGATCGTCCATACGCAGACACGAACTAAACATCATTAGGACCACGGTTGAGCCAATCCTCGTATATGGTAGTGATTCATGGACGCTGACACAAACATTCAAGACAACACTTGCCGGCTCATACATCAGACAACTACGCAACATCTACAATGCGAATTGATGCGATCACATCACCAACTAGGAATTGTATGGCTAGCTACGACGGATCTCCATCACCGCTAGGCAACATTGTCTACGTATGGCAGGTGAATAGGGTCATAAACGCGCTACACTTTACGCGTTGAATAAGAAGTTAACGCGTTAAATTGTCCACAAATGAGGACTCGAAAAATTACATATCTCAAATTTCCTTTGGATGCTGGTCGATTCATACTGACCAGCGAATAATTGTTAATTTCTTGCATACCAAACTATCAAAACGAACCTGGTCGGATATCGGTTTGAAGTAAAGTAGACCCCGCTCGGTCTTTCCTCTTTCCAATGCATTCCACTGTGCAGTATGCACATTAATTTAAATACTAGTAATAGTATACAAATAGGGGATAGTACAAAATAAATGTTTAATAGGAAAAGCACCAAAACGTTTAAAACTGAGGTTTCAGTTTTCGTCAAAAACTAAATTTCTTTGATTCATTTTGAATTTAGCATGTGTGTAGAAGTATATGAGAACATAGGGGCAACATATCTTCACACGAGGATTGTTTTCCTCTTAGTGTATGCTATATTCAATACGAGCTTCAATTTACGAGTGTCATTACCACTGCGAAACGATTATAGACGAGCTAGAACAAAACTGAATATAACACAACATAACATAACAACATAATGTGTGTGCGTGTGTGCGTGTGTGCGTGTGTGCGTGTGTGCGTGTGTGCGTGTGTGCGTGTGTGCGTGTGTGCGTGTGTGCGTGTGTGCGTGTGCGCGCGTGCGTGTGTATGTCTGTATTTAATGTTATCCTTCCAAAATGTATCACACGTTGAATGCTTTACTAATTTCATTTGACATAACACATTTTCTCATTATTTCTCTTTTTCAAAACAAATTACACACAATTATAAAGGTTTACATTCACGCTATTTTAATTAACATATGTTATACACAGCTGCAGACACATTGAAATAGATACTGTTTTACGCAACGGAGATGCCGGAAATGGATTGTAGGATGGCTAACTGTCACTTTCCAATTAACTACAGGTATAACAAACAGATAACACTGTACAGCTGGTTTAGTTAACGGACTTATTACTTGCTCACGTAAGACGTATCGAAGAGACTCAACGGAGCGGAGCGGAGATTACGTTGGGAAACTGCATTAGTCCCGGGACATCCAGTGAGATGCATTGCGGATAGGCTTGCACGCGCACGCACGTATGAGTGTATGCACACACGCACGCACGCACGCACGCACGCACACATCGTTTATTGATAATGAAAAATTCTTGTTGAATTAAACATTAATCATGAAATTCGACAATCTAATGCCCAATGAGCAAGTACATAAATTTGAAATGAATCAAAGATATTTTTTTTGTTATGCACTTGTTTGTTTACTTGTATACTAGGATCTAAACTAATGTGTTAAACTGCACAGTGGAATGCATTGGAAAGGCTACAGACCGACCGGGGATTACTTTACTTGAAACCGATATTCGAGCCTACGTCTTGTAGAGTTCTCCTTTAGAAAACCAAAGAGGTTACCCAAACATGACTCTGAGAGACACTTATGCCAGGGAGACCCGTGTCAGTGGGACTTGTCTTACCAATGACAGAAAACACTGGAAACACTTAATCAAATCACGACATTAAATGAAGGACATGCGTATGCAAATAAGTAACTACCGGAAGTGGATTAGCACGCAGTGTCAGGAATTTTAACAGTGCAAAGTAAAATGTAACACTGCACAAGACAGAACTGATTTAGAGGTTTAGTGATAAATATAATGTTTTGACAACTGATCTAAGTTCCATTATTCCGACCTTCGCGCAGGCACAGACACTTACAAGTGTATAGTACAAGGCGTGTGATGTTCGACTACGTAAAACATTTTAAAAACTTGTCATCTTAGGAACTGCAGCCCGCAGGAAGACCTGCAACAATACGAGAAGTTGTGGATTACGTTCATCTCGTGTCTTGAGCTCTTACTGATGCTGCTCACTCGCACCGCGATGCTTACACGCCAGTTCCCATTAGTCGCCGGTAGGTGGTGCTCTCCTGTCACGGACGGTGTTGTTCTAGTTCATTAGGCCATATATACGCGACTTGAGAAAAGTGTGACTTCTTAGATTAGGGTCTATGTAATTTTAATTACAAAGGGCAGAATTAAAGAAACTCATAAATAGGGGGCACTAGAGCGACATAATATGCGCGCGTGCGGGTGTGTATCTGTGCGTGCCCCCTCACTCCCTCTCGCGTGTGTGTGTGCG
>OZ023216.1:47844240-47866740 GCA_963995525.1 Escarpia spicata | reverse complement strand
CGTAAATCCCCCTGAACCCGACCTCATAGGCGCAGCAGACAAGAACCATAATATTACGAACAGGGTTGTCCCAAACCATCATAACAGTGAGCTATGGTTTTGGGGGAACGGAACAATCGACCGCGTCGAGCATGTGCTACAGCGAAGAACTACAATGCATCGTGGCCCCCGTAGTGGCTGTGATTATATCGACGGACGTTGAAGCAACACATGTCTCCACAGTTTTTCAGCTGACAGAACACGGCGAAGACGTCAAACGATTAATCACTGGACGCACGCGAAATGACACAAATAAGTTATTTAAAAAAACTGCGATGAAAATGCTTCTAAAATTTCAAATGATGCATGCATGCCGAACACAGAGGGATAAAGATAAAACATGTTTTATTAGCAACTCAGCTGAGTTGGATGCCACAAGACCTTGCCAATCACATGATCATAAATTTGGTTGCTAGGCTGTCATTTAACAATTATTCAGCTGGTATGTTTCCTTTATTTAACCAGTGTCGCGGCTTCATTCATGTAAATCATTTAATTTAACAATATATTGATTATACAACGCTATATATTATTCCACTCATTATTCAGATAAGTTTACAAACGTATATTGCTGGGCTTTGTTTGTTACGTTCGATACTTGTTTCCGCTATATCGCTCACTCGCGTTACGTGCAAGAGCCGAGACAGTTATTCAAAATTGTAACGTTATTTTTTAGCGGAGTGTTTAAGTCGTAATTTAATGTTCATTTACACTTGAAACATGTTTTATATGCTACCTATCGTATTTTTGTTTATCATAACAAGAATTTAAAATATTAAGTCAGGCTTATTTCTGCTCGTGATCATAATGTATAACTACACTGTTTTCCTTGTTTGTTGTTTTGTGTAAGGCTGAGCTGCAGTATCTGCACTGGTATTCCTCCACCTAACAGGCCTTGGAGTCACAATGTAGTGACTGGAGTCAGCCCTGGTCGAAAATAGCTATTGAACTAAATCATGATTAGTTCATACATAGATACATCGTGACACATTTCCCTGCAGCTGCACTTAGTCTTGGCCTTTGCAACCTCTTTCTAATTCGTTATTTTCATAATCATATCTTAGTAAGCCTTTTAAAGTCTACATTGATTTAAGTATTATATAAAATGTGTTTTTTCTTCATGGTCATCATTCTGTTTCTTAAGTCTTTTCAAGACAAACGTTACTCTCGTGAAGATGACATTTACTATACCTATAATCAATCAAGAATATTCAATTAAAATAGTGCTCAAATCAGCTTTTCCAAACCCCAGCGTTACATATTTCCTGTCTCGGTCTATGCACGCACAAAAGCTTAGTGAAATAATCAGGTTGAAATCCATCTTTTAAACTATCTATCATTCTCCTTCTGGCAGGTGATGTGTCAATTAATCCTGGTCCAAAAACGTTTCATAATAATATATGCTCTGCGACTACCAATATTAGATCTGTTCGTCACAAACCTGCTGCGCTTTCTGATTTAATAGCACCAAAACATATAAACATTTGAGCAAAGACCGAGACGTAGTTGACAACGATTGATACTGTCTCCTGTCTTGCTGACATCACTCCTCCTGGTTTTTCTCTACACCATCATTCACGCCAGTCAGGTAGGGGTGGTGATGTTGCATTTCTGGTTTCTGACTTGTTCCTTCACTCACCTGTATACCACATTTTCGAGGCATTATGTATTCTTATAAAAGGTTAATTTATGTCTGCTAATTTATTTGCAGATATCCTCCTCCTGGAAAAACAAGTATATTGTTGATGAATTTCAAGATTTAATTTTCGTGAGACTACATTACAATTACATGAAGAATTATATATTCTAGGTGATTTAAATCCATGTTGATTTACCTATCCTTAATACTAGGTTATTCATGGATGCACTTCAAACATTTGACTTACAACAGCACGTCACATTCCCTACTCAGATCCATGGGCATTGGCTCGACTTGTTTATCACTAGGTCAAACTGCAATAACATCAAGGCGGTGTCTGTTACTGATGGATTATCAGATCATCATACTGTAATTATTGATCTGTGTCTCAAAGTCGAGTCAAGACCAGCACAACAATTTATTACTTTCCGACCGACACATGACGTTAATGTAGACATTATTCGTGAAGACCTTGCACATTCCTATTTCTTAATTCAGCCAAAAACTACACTGTGTGAGCTAGTAAACCAGTATTACGTTACATTAAGTAGGCTTCTTGGTAAAAATGCCCCCAAACAAGCAAAAAAGCAAACGTGTGTCCACCGTCACCATGGATGTCACTAGACAAGCAAAACGTCGCCGTCGATATCTTGAAAGAATTTGGCGACGTACCCGTTCACCTCTTGATCGGTTCCGCTATACTAAGCAGTTACATCTATGCAACCACATGATGTCAAAAGCAAAATCAGACTATTATAAGAATTTAATATCAAACAATGCTGAAAACCCTCGCCATATGTGGAAATCAGTCAATAGTGTGCTTCATCGGGAGGAACCAAAAATATTGCCTGATACCTCTTCATTGGATACATTATGTAGCATGTTTTCAAAATATGTCATGGATAAGATTGCTTGCATTCGATCACGTTTAGTTATTAATGACGTTAAGTTTACTGAACAACCGATTGTTGGTAATACACGGCAATGTTTTATACCTGCAACTACAAATGAAGTTCACACTATCATACAGAAGTGTCCTAACAAATCGGGTGGTCTTGACCCTTTTCCAACATTTCTACTGAAGAGTTGCATTGGTCAACTGGATTATCCTATTACAAATATTATACATATGTCAATGCAGGTTGTTCCACACGAATTCAAGCAAGCTCTTGTCAATCCTCTTATTAAAAACAAAGTATGTGCAAAACTGACCATAAAAATTACCATCCTATCTCTAATCTTAGTTTTCTGTCGAAGGTATTGGAAAAGGTTGTTGCAAATCGACTACGGGAACATATTCATTCTTATCAAATGATCTACAATCTGCATATAAACGATTTCATTCAACTGAGACGGCTCTTCTTAAAATACGCAATGATAATGATATTGTTGTATGAAATATGGATAATAGCAAATTGACTGCTCTCGCCTTACTCTATCAGCTGCTTTTGATACAATAGATCACGACATTCTTTTACATCGGTTTCATAGACATTTTGGGATTTCTGGCACGGCTTTTCGGTGGTTAATTCATATTTTTCAGACCGATACCAAAGCATTAATATATCTGGCTCACTGTCTTGTCCAGAACATCTTCCAAGTGGTGTCCCACAGGGTTCTGTCATTGGCCCTGTTCTGTTTAGCTTATACACTACACCCCTTAGTCGAGTCAACTAATAATAATATAAAGCATCACTTGTATGCTGACGACACACAGATGTATATATCACTTTCACCAACTGATGCACAGACATCTATATAAAATTTAAATGACTGTCTCACTGACATCTTGCTGTTGGTAGAAGCACGAAAATTGAAGGAAAAATCCAGATAAAACTGATTTAATTATTATTGGCACAAAACAACAACGAAGAAAAGTTGTTAACTATTTTCCAGCTAAATTGCTCAGTAATGATACATCAACATCATATACTGTTCGTAATCTATGTGTTATCTTTGACAGTGATTTCAGCTTTCACCAGAACATTTCTCAAGTATGTAAATCCTGTTTCTACCATATACGTGATTTCCGAATTCAGCGTCAATTGTCTTTATCTACTGCTAAAATAATATCAGTATCTCTAATTAGCAGTCGCCTTGACTACTGCAACTCACTCCTAAACGATATTGCTAAAAAGGACTTAGCTAAACTCCAACGTGTACATTACGCACCTCGTTCTCACACCTCTGCCCCTACCTAAACAGTTACACTAGCTTCCAGTTGCATATCGAATATAATTCAAATTAGCCGCTATCACATATCATACCCTTTCTATGCAACATCCATCCTATTTATTTAGTCTCCTTCGTTTTTTCGATACCCCCAGGAATCTCAGACCATCTCTTTCACAAAGACTTTTTGTTCCGAAAACCAAGCTTAATATCGGCAAACGTGTTTTTTTGGTAGCTGCACCCACAATCTGGAATCAACTTCCTATCGCTTTATAATCACCTGAGACTATAGATACCTTTCATAAAAAAACTGAAGACTTGTTTATTTGATATAGCATTCCCACGCTAACATTTGGCGGTCTCTAATGACGACTCTTGCTTGTCGATGTTAACGATTTTGTCCAACGATTCTTGTATGTTGCGCCTCTGAGCTCAGATTGTTGCTGATTTAGAAGGTATAGAAGCTTGCCATTATTATTGTTATAAAATAGAGACTTCGGAAATTCACTTGTCAGTTTGACTAGAATTTATATCACCTAAAGCGTCAACACAATCACTATTTGAATAAAATCTATCAACAATATCAATAATGCGGTCAATTTGCTTTTTTCTTCCAGACCTTGTTTTATTTAGATTGTGACTACTTTCATTGCTTCCTGACTTTATGACATTATGGAGAATGATCAATTTGCTAAGCGAATGTCTCGATCACTGACTTTTAGTTCAGGTGGATTTCTAACATTTGTGTTTGCTGTTCGATTGTGAGTTTTAATTATTCTGGAAGTATGACATTTTCTGCAACAATTTTCCAATATTCTGGATTACAACCGGACAATATACATACATATGTACACAAACTCACTCACTCACTCACTCACTCACCCACCAGGATGTTGCTCTATGGTCTACTCATCATTGCTCTGATGTAGTTCTAGCTTTTTAATAACGTAGGTAATTTCGTCTTGTCTTCTTCCGGTCTTCCTTGCAGCGGTATCATCGTCATATTAACCACTGTCCAACGTGCCTTTTGTAACTGCTCTGTCGGTCAACTTCAGCTCTGCCTAATTTTTGTTTTTGTGTTTGTATGATTTCATTGACATGTGTTTTCTCTCTAGTCTACGGATGCGTTGAAAGGACATGATACACATCGTAAAAACATGCTTTCTGAGGATACTAATTTCATGATATAACATAATAAGAAACTAGTGTCTTGACATAGCAAGAACGTGCTGTTATAGTAAGAAACTCTTACTATATCCAGAAACTAGTCATATACCTTGTTGTAACAAGGAAGTAGTTATAAATGGGAACCAGAAACGTTCCCGTTACACCAAGAATCTACTTACCTATCTTATTACGACAAGAAACTACACAAGGAAAGATAGGTAACTAGTTTCCTGATGTAACAAGATCGTTTCTCGTTACAACAAGAAAAACCTTTATTACTAGTTTGTTGTTATAACTAGATACGTAACTAGTTTCTTGATATAATAAGAACGCCTCTTGTTATAATAAAATTATAATCTTGCTATGTAGATAAACTAGTTGTCTATCTTGTCCTATAAAGAAACTAGTTATCTCAGAAAACGTGGTTTGTGATTGACACCATGTCCTTTCCACGCGTCCCTACTAGCCACCATGCGTCCCTACTAGCCACCACGCGTCCCTACTAGCCACCACGCGTCCCTACTAGCCACCACGCGTCCCTACTAGCCACCTATTTATCGCCTCTACACTATCAGAAGCTTTTTAACAATGACATTTACCTATAGATCTGCAACTTATTTTCATTATTTTCAAGTAATTTTTCTTCAGATGTATTGGCTGATTTCCGTTAATGGATCAACTTCCATGGATGGCAAGTGTTGTTGACTGTTCTGAACTAGGAGAAAGCAAACTAACTGACAACAGTGCAGTCGAGGCGGTGTTTGATTGAACTGATCTATCAGGGAGTGAAGTGTAAAGAGCCATGAACAGTCCTAAGGAAATTACCTTCTTCTTTATGAGAGGTCTTTAGCTCATGTTTAATATAATTCATTACACGTCTTGTATGGCTTAAATCAATGTATTGTAGGCAAGCATTTCTTCATCTCATCATTCTCCACATCTGTTATAAGTAACTGAAAACCAGTTATATGCCTGTATATGGAAGAGAGATATGTAATGTAATGTCAGATAAATGTATCTTATCATCCACATGATATACAACATATTTCAAGATAAAAATAACACAGATGAGGTGGCTTCCAGAGAAGTTAAAAACTTATCGAGCTGGAAGCCTATTAAATCAAAATATATGTATAGTACACTCCTGTATACAAAAACTTTACATATATAAATGACAGCCGAGTCAACATAATAGCTTGTGGTTTACTTCATTTAAATAAAGGTAGATATAATGTAAGGGAAACTGATGATTAAAAGGTGTAGTTCAATTAGTTTAATTGATGCCAGTGATAAATTTCCTGGTTTTATTCTTAAACATATTCAATGATGTTGCATGTTTAATATCTGCAGGTAGTGTGTTCCAACGTCGTCCCCCTATTATTTTCAAAGAATTCTCTCCAATTCTATTTTTAGATCTTTGTACATATAAATTTATCTCCTGTCTTGACATGACCTCACTTAAGCTTGTAAAATTTGTGAAATAGACCAGGAAGTTGTTTCCTACGCTGTTTGTACACAAATGTTAGAACATCAAGTGTATATAGTTCCTAAACGTTTAAAATATTAAGTTCCGGGTATAAGGCAGTAACATTGTCACGACGGTTTCGCTTACCTAATGTTTTCAGTATAAAGTTGCGGACAACCTGTAGCTTAGCTATCTTGTTCTTACACGCTGACCCATACAATTCGCCCCCGTAATTAATATGGGGAAATACATAAGCATAATGTAATCGCCTTACCATATCAGCGTTTATGGAACACACCTGACAGCTTAGACACCTGTACACAAAGTTCATTAATATGGTCAAACCATGACATTTTTAGTACAAATAGATGTCCAGATATTTGGTTGTATGAACCAGTTCAATGTCTTTGCTCTGTAGCAACAATGGCATAACTGGGCGATCCACTTGTCTGCTGAATATTCTGTAGCAAGTTTTGCTCATATTCAGAGTCAGCTGATTGTGCCTGAACCAAGTACTAACTCATCCCGAGCCATACATACAATATACTTGATATCCCCACCCCTAATGACCAGGTTGGTGTCATGCGCAAACAAACGCAAAGATCCATTTTCTACGGCATTAGAAAAATCATTGATATACAGTAGAAATAACACTGGTCCCAAAATGGAACCCTGCGGAACGCCAGCTTGAACATGAGCATATCCTGATAATATTCCATTAACGTTATCACAGTGCTGCCTATTGCTTAAATAATATATAAACCAATCACATGCATGACCTCTTATTCTATAGTAATCTAGCTAATACAACAGTATTTCATGATCAATGGTGTCAATAGCCTTACTTAGCTCAAGGTAGACCCTATAATTAAAGCGCCATGTTCGAGATATTTCCTAATGTGTTCTATTATTTAGATAGGCGCTAATATAGTGGAATGATCTTTGCGAAATCCAAATTGATGATTGGACAAAACATAATTTCTCTCCAGGAGGTCTAATAATAATAATAATATATTTATTTCAGACAATCATCATGTCCATATATACAAGTACATCAATAAAAGTGTGTAAATAAATAAAAAAATACATCGATAAGAACAATATGTTTAAAAATTATATAATTCGCGGACCCACTGGTGCCGTAGTTTCGAAGTACAATACACGTCGCTAGTTTTAATGCTATAAATAATGGGATTCGAAGACATGTCAATCCTATTCATTAAGCTAAAAATAGCCTTTCTGATTACACATTTACCCGAGCTGACATTAGCTGTAGCAAACATGTGGCTAGCGCTACATCTCATGGGCAAATTGTTCAATATCCTGAAAGAGTTATTATATGCAACAACGAATTGCTGAAAATTAACTTTTCTAAAGTTTACCCATAACGCACACATATAGATATTACCAAAATACGCTGTAAATAGCTTATTTTTTACAGCAGTCGAACAAAAGTGGAACTTTTGACGTAACATATTACTCTTGGCATACAAAAGTCTCACTTTGGCTTGCTTGTCAGACTCATCAGACAAGTTATTAGAAATGACATGTCCAATATATTTACAAGAGGTGGCAAAGTTTAGCTTCTTTCCTCCTAATGTCATTTCTTTAGACAGATTTGACATTCTAGATTCAAAATACATGACCACTGATTTACCCGCATTGTATTGCACGTCATGCTCACATCCATATGAGTAACACATGTCAAGTAGTGTTTGTAGTCCTTTAGCAGAAGGTGCAAACAGAAGTAGATCATCGGCGTATATAAGGTGATTAACAACCATGTTAACAAGACTACAACCGATTTGTTTTTTACGCAATGCAACAAGTCAACAACAGATATGGTAGAATATGGCCAGAATAACCTTCTGACAGTTATTTATTACTCACCAGATTATTGGATGAGTTATAACATGCAAATATTTACAAACAAATGTGGGCCATTTGAGGTCTTAAACATTGCCCCGTTTACTTAGCCTATACATTCTAAATAAAGGCCCACATTATAAAGCACTACATTAAAATAGTGGTAGATAATACATAAAACCTCAAAAAGATGTTTCACAAACATTTTGACAACTAAAACTACTACTTATTAAAACATACTAAAGAGAGGTGGGGCCATTCCGCCCCACTTGTAATCTATCCTACTTTATTTACCGCCCTAAAAACCCTGCGTACACTGTTACTGTATATTATCAGTAAGGAGGAGAAAAGCCTTCAGGCAAAACCTCGTGTATAATAGAGCAGGGAAAAGCGTCACAGAAAAAGTACATATACCATATCACACACATGTATTCACAAATCATGCTAAGAACAAGGAATCACACACTAATTACTGGTAGGAGGGGAGGGAGGTGGACAAAAATTGACGCTGAATTCTGACGAGTTCGTACAACCGATAAATTCGAATATGGCCGCCGCCGGGACCGCTCTGATTATTGAATTCATTGCTGAGTACTCTTAAGATATAGTTTGGTACATTTCGTTGTTCTAGTTTCGTTAAAAGTTTATATCGGTTGACACGATCAAACGCCTTTGATGCATCTAAAAACGCGACGTGCATAGCTGAACCATGTTCAGTGTAGAACCTTAATAATTTCTTAAATGCAAACATGCATAACTCCGTTCCAGGTTTAGGCTTAAAGCCAAATTGATTAGGAGTGGTTTCCAAGTACATCTCCATTCTGTTAAAAAGAACAGTGCCTATTATCTTCGAAAATATGTTCGATAGACATATTGGCCTATAATTCCCTTTGTCGTTTACTCGTATATTCTTGTCTTTAATAATTGGTACAATAACAGACTGTAATAACCTCTTCAATACTAATTTTTATATGATTTTATTGAAGACACTCGTCAAACTTATTGGTCAATAGTTATCTGGTATACACCTGGATCCTTTCTTAAATACCGGTATTACTTTTGACACGTTTAATGCTCGTGGGACAATGGCCTCAGAAAACAACAAATTACATATGTCAGGCAGAGGCTTATAAATGAAATGGCATGACAGCTTAAACATTTTCGAAGGAAAATTGTCCATTCCCGATACATTAGAATTAGCCTGCTTGTTTATTTCATTGATCACTTCTTGATGACAAACCGGTGCATGAAATATAGCATTGTTTATCGGATAACTTAGAAATTGCCTATATTCATTTCCATGATCATATGATTTTGACATTTCTTTACCAACTGTCGCGAACTATTTGTTCATTTCATTAGCGATACTTTCACTGTTTTTTAATTCAATGTCATTGACGACCAACGTTTTAATGCTGGGAATGTTCCGTTTACCCTTATTAACAAGTTCGGCATACATTTTCTACAACTCCCTGGTAGAATGCTTCGCTTGTAATAGCAAATTACTGTAATATGATTTTGCAGCCTGCCGTATGGGCCAATGTCTCAAAAAGTGTACAATTGGGTTTTAGCAGGTCCAAAAATAAATGTTTTATTCTGAACAATTAAGTTATAATTTCTCATTGTACATATATTGGGGCACATTATATATATATATATATAAATGGTTCAGTGTAATATGTAACACTTTTGTTGTGACAGTCACTTGAAGTCAAAGGTGATTTTCATCGCGTGTCCAGCGTCATCGACGAAAAATTACAATACTGCGTACAATTAGAGCTTTAAAATTACATGTAAACGGGGAAATGTTTTTGGATCATCTAGTGTACATGCCATTTAATAAGAATCAAGAGGTATACAATTAAATTTGACTTGGAATTGTTTTTTCCAATTGTTACTTTGGTGATAGTTTTTGCACTCTGTTGTTTCTTGGAATGGCCTATTTTCAGCTCTCTCAGAAAAGTGTGTGAAATTATAATTGATACATTGTCAGTAACCCCGATCAGTTATCTTTGTCTGTGCCTGGCAGAGGTGTAGAATTATTCGGTCTCTTCATGAACTCCTTCCCGTGTAACCGCATACGTCTGGCCTTCAAATGTTGTGCTGTATTTTTTCCTGCGAAGCCATTCTTGCGGAGAACGTATCGTCGGTCTAAGTGCAACTTCTTCGCGACCATGCTTCCTGCCCGACTTCTCTTCAGGGCTCTTCGAGCATGCGGTTGTATCAACCATTTACCTGCATGCCTCCGTCTAGTTGAGAATGAAAGCTTGCCGACGCAAGAAGCCCTGGTATAATGACGACATTCATCAAGCCATGGCATTGAGACGTGCAAACGAGAAGAGATGGAGAACAACGAAGCTCGAGGTGCATCGCCAGATTTTTGTTGAGCACCGAACATCGGTCAACAACATGATCAAGCGAGCTAGGCGTGCTCACTATGAGTCAGTATTGTCATCATTTGACCAGTGAACATGTTTTCCTGTAGATAACACCCTGCTGAAGCCATCGGGTATGACTCTTCCACAATCCGCTATCACTGATACACTGTGCAATGACTTCGCTACCTACTTTGCTGAGAAAACACAGGGAATTAGAATGTAAATCCATGAAAAGCTTATCAATGACGAATAATATTCTGGTTACGTTATTGATGCTGGCAGCCAACTGTATCAGATGAACTCAATCGATTGCTACCTACCAGTGAAGATGAAATAAAGAACATCATCAGACTATGCCCCTCAAAGACATGCAGTCTGGATTCCTGCCCCACTGACCTTCTGAAGAAAACACTACGTATCCACATTCCCTATATCGAGGCAATAGTGAACAACAGCTTTAAGCAAGGACTATTTCCGATCACTTTGAGAACAGCAATTGTAAACCACTTCTAAAAACCGACACTCTCGACAGAGACCTGCTGAAGAACTACAGACCGGTCTCCAACATATCATTTATCGGCAAAGTCCTAGAGAAAGTTGCAGTTCGTCGTCTGATTGATCATCTCACTGTGAACGGGCTGCATGAAGAATACCAATCAGCATATAAGATGCTTCACATGTGTCCAGCATGATATTGCTGGTGCACTTGACAAGAATCGTGCAATGCTGTTTGTCATGCTGGATTTACCAGCCGCATTTGACACGATTGATCATTTGACACGACTGACCATAAACACTTACTGACCCTACTGCATGACGAGTACGGTGTGCGCGAAACGGCATTATCATGGTTCCGGACGTACTTGGGAGACCGCACCCATCGTGTCAAGATTGACTCAATAACATCCGAGTCTATTCCGCTACAGAGTGGTGTGCCCCAGGGCTCGGTCCTTGGGCCAGTTATCTTCTCCCTATACACCACACCAATGCAGCGCATATTCAAAAGATATGAAATAAAGTACCATAAATATGCTGATGATATTCAAATATATGCGTCGTACAATCCAGCTATACCAGGCGACCAAGCGGAAACAATGAGGCGACTCACAGACTGCATTGGGGAAGTCAGGCGATGGATGGCGCTGCGCATGCTAAAACTAAATGATAAAAAAACTTAGATGACCATCTTTACATGAAAACATAATATCAATATGTACGTTGCTCTATGACCATTGGAGACGATGCAGTTTCACCAGTAGACTGCATACGGAATTTGGGAATTCTCATGGACCAACATCTGACGATGTCACATCACGTGACTGTTGCATAGGCTGCATGTAACTACCATCTGTACAGACTGTCATCTATACAGCATTATCTTACAGCTGAAGTCGCGAAAAGTACGGTTAACGCACTGGTCACCTCTCGCTTGGACTATTGCAACGCACTCTTGCACAACTTACCGTTGTCACAGACAGCTCGGTTGCAGCGAGTCCAGAACAATGCAGCCAGACTAGTAACACGCACCAGCAGACATGACCACATAACGCCAGTGTTAAAGGAACTGCATTGGTTGCCGGTTGTGAGTCGAATTGGGTTCAAGGTGTTGGTGGTGACTTTCACATGTATTCATGGTTAAGCGCCGTCTTATCTGGCAGAACTTGTGCAGCCACGAGAGCGTGATGGACGCCTACGCCAGGACCATGCGCCAACACTGCACTAAGACAGCACGAAGAAATGCATTAGCGACTAGGCATTTGGCGCAGCAGCACCGCGACTATGGAATGAACTACCAGTGGACATTCGTGCATCAGGGACTCTGAATAGGTTTAGGAAGTCTTAAAAGACTCATATTTTTATTATACATTTTAATTAATTTAAATTGTTTCACGTGACGGACTTTATTTTAAAATGTTAGTATTATTTGTCTTAAATTTTTGGTTTCTATTTTAATATTCAATATTAATATCTTAAAACAGTATTTAGTTTGTAATATATTAATAGACATGTATTTTATTGCTTGTACAGCGCATCGATCCGCTATGCGGGAATTAGCGCTAAAGAAATACCGCATTATGATTATATATTCAGGTGACGTCCTGTGAAAAATGACTGCCTAATACTATTTCTTATGCCTTTTGTCATCCATTGTTTTTCCTTGCAGCGTTTATTTGACATCCTAGTCAGTGGGAAACATTTATTGAATATTATTTGGTCGTATTTGGTTGCAAACATATCATAACATTCGTCAGTATCCTTACAGATCATCACAGTTTCCCAGTTTATATTCTCCAGTTCACGGGTAAAACTTAATATGTTACGTTCACTAAACACTCTCAGTTTGGGTCGGTCTCTGGTGTCTTTAGGTTTAGATGTACCTTTCATAATGATGAAGTTAGGTAAGTGGTCTCTTATATATATATATATACATATATATATATATATACATATATATATATATAAAACAGGTTCTAGTTCTAGTTGTTTCCAGCGCTCGACAACGTTCTATTAACTGACTAGTCTGTCTTATTGTGGTAAAATGTAATGGTATTATGAGCTCTCATTCAAGGTTTCCTGAAATTATATCACTTTTCATGTACAAAATAAAAACTAGATATGCAATATTAAATCAATTTAATATATATATATGTCAATGTGTTACATGTTCAGAAAGCTTTGCATTCAGTACAATAATACCGGCACAGTAATAATAATAATAATTAAAATACTGAACATTTTGTTGCACGATTTCTAACTTCGATATTTAATCAAAGCTCTCACAAATAAAAGTGTAATTAAAAAATCACTATAAAGACAATTAAAAGTAATTAATTAATTAAAGAAGCAATACAATATAATACACGAAGGCTTGGCAACCAGTATACGTTGGGCCACTCACAACTGTCATGAATTCGTTATTGTGAATACGTGAACGTAAATGAGCACATTACCGGTAAACGGTGTTCATAATCAGCGATGTAAGTGCTGTTTTATTTTATAGTAACGCGACACTAGTGTAGCTAGGCAGGCCTGTATGAGCAGCACGCGGTCGTAACTTCCAGATGGAAGGCGGTGTCCACGCATTGTCTTCTGAGTTGTCCTCCAATGTACGACGCTGAAAGTACTCGGCAACTGTGCAGTGTTTCATACTGTTTCAAACTACCACCCACCCCCATCAATAGGTGGTGTGGAACTTGCAATTCGTGTGTGTTTGTGTGCGTGTGTGCGTGCATGCGTGCGTGCGTGCGTGCGTGCGTGCGTGCGTGCGTGTGCTGTAGCTGATTTCACAGTGTGGTGTGACAATCATTTCCTAGACCAGAACAGTCGTAAAACTCATAACAGATTTTAGAAAAATCCTACTCCTCCCAAGAGACTATTCATTAACGGATAGTGTGTAAGGAGAATAGATGAATACAAGTCTCTCGGCACCACCATTGATGCAAAGCTCACATTTTGTGAAAATACAGCGGTAATTAACAGAAAGTGCCAGCAAAAGCTGTATTTCTTACGCAAGCTCAGGTCACTCAGTGTCAGCACACATGTTCTACAAACCTTCTACAGATGCTACATGGAAAGCTCTATTACATTTGGCTTTCCTGTGTGGTACGGCGGCCTGAGCATCGTGCATCGCAACACTCTGGCACGAACAGTCAGGGTTAGTGGCAAGGTGGTGGGATAAAAGCAGACCAGTCTAAAAGATCTATACAGGAAACGGGCAGAGAGAAAGGGAAGGAACGTTTCCTCAGACCCCGAACATCCCCAGTTTCCATGCTATAAACTACTTCCTTTTGGCCGCCGCTTTCAACTCCCTCACTGCAAATTGAACCGCACTCGAAACTCTTTTGTTCCCTCGTCAATAAGACTAATGAATGAGTAACTGACCTTCGTTCCCCTCCATCTCTGCCAGTCTTCCCTACCAGTCTGATATTGAATGAGCCTGAGATGGTCTGTGATTTGTGAGATGATTTAACTTTTTTAAACTGGTGTAACTTATTTAACATATTTAACTCATTTTATTTATTTAACCGATATAACTTGTATTACTATTTTTAATTTTGTATATTCCATGTATACGTGTTTTATTTGTTTTAATATGCTGCTACACTCCAAATGAATATCATTCCCAAGGGACAATAAAGTATTGTGATTGTGACAGTGACCGACCCAATATGGTGCCGTAAACCACAGCCAATACCCACCGTATTCAACTGATGTTGCCAATACATTACCCACCACGCTGCCCATTCTGATATACACAGAAGCATCAATGGTAGTTCCAGTCGACGCCACTGTATTGATTTATTTCCCCGCGACACACGGCGACGACCACCTCTTACGTAACGGCGCTTGCAATGACCTGTGAGCGTGTATCGTGTATGGCTGGTAAATGTCATGAGTCACTGTGTTGCTGGGATGTCCGCAGTGTAAAGAAACAAAGAAAGTCTGTGTCGGATTTTAAGGAAATAAAAACAAGGCATTAGCTTAAATCCGTTTTCCATTTGTACACAAAGTTTAACATTGTATGTAACGTTCGAAAACATAAAAAAGACAGAAAAATACATTTGTAGCATAAATTCGATTTTAAACCCGTCTGTGTAGCGATTCCCGCGGAAAATAAAAATGTAATGAGCTAGGCGATCACGTGGTACCTTAACGTCACATATGACTCACACTCGCAGCAGGCCGGCCCTTTCTATGCACTCAGAGCTTGTTTACATGGATAGTTTTGGGGTCGAAACGAGCGTCAGAATAATTTATTGTGCAATATTCCGATGTAATACAAACACTAGTTATCATAGAGGAACAAGCAGTTATCCTACGGTTCCACATGAATTCAATTTTATTCAAAACAATGAATGCGAATGAGCCTACAAGTCGACTAGGTATCGCCGAGCTTGGGCTCGTTTTCAGAATAATTATATCGAATGCAACCAACGGGGGATAATGTACACCAATATACATACATAGCAAACATATATCGTATCCAGCTACAGAAAGTAACGTTGTATAAGTGTATAATTTTATAATATCACTAGAATAGCTCTGAACTTATGTCAAATCAAAGCGCAGTGACAACGTAGAAACATACTTTCGAGTAGAAACATACTTTCGGCCCCAAAGAATAAATAAAAGACGCATCCAACCCAAACATTTCCCAGATGACGTATTCTCAAACTTTGTACAACACCTAACAATCAATAACACCAGGTGCTATACAGTACCTGTATCTCACACTGACCAGTTCAAAAGCTCACACTTTGTAAAGACAATAGTAGACTGGAATAAACTAAACGAGTCGCAGGTCCAGGCTGAGACCATAAACAATTTCAGTCTCCTATCCTGCGGCCCAAACACTCAATAACACCATACGCACCCACTCCGTCGTAAACCATAGCCAACAGTGGCTCCTTACGACGTAAATAATTATAATTAGAACCACGAACGTACAGCGTCCCTTCAACTGCATTCAATGAATCAAACGTTGTCAATGTCACACCGGACACCTGACAAACAAGGTACCACGGGCGCCTCGAGAGCGGATTAATGGCTCAGGGTATCAGGTGTGATATAAACACACGCCGATGTTTCATACTCGTAAGAGCGTCTTGATGTACTCGTTCAATTAGTGACCGCCTGACGCAACTACATCCGCTCGAGGCTGTTCTCTGTGCAACTTATCATAATATCCGAGATATCCGAAACGCACACTACATTACCCGGAAGGCTGAGTTTGAGTATGCACCATCACTGGTTTCAAGTCGAGGCTAAGCGTTCATCATCATCAATATTGTGCAGCCATAGTGAGATGGTCAGACACATAGTGACAATAAAACACAAGCCGATATACTAAATGAGCAGTTCTCATCGGTATTCACAAAAGAACCAGAAGGCCCCCTACCCAGCCTAGGCCCCAGCCCATACCCCACACTACCAGACATAAACATAACCGTTAAAGGAGTGAACAAGCTCCTGGCTGGATTAAACCCACATAAAGCTACAGGACCTGATGAGATCCCCACCAGAGTGTTGAAAGAAACTGCCGATGAGCTATCCCCCGCAATAACCCTCCTATCCCCCGCAACAACCCTCCTATTCCAGGCCTCCATTCAACAACACACCCCATCTGAGTGGCTAAAAGCAAATGTAGTACCAGCATTCAAAAAGGGCGACATAGGAAAAGCTGAAAATTACCGCCCCATCTCCCTAACCTCTGTCTTATGCAAACTCCTTGAACACATAGTCCGCTCCCACATCATGACACATTTTGATAACCACAACATCCTCACAGATGCCCAGCATGGCTTCAGGAAGAAGCGATCCACAGAGACACAGCTTCTAGGAACCCTACATGAGTTAGCTCACACACTCGATGAGGGGGGCCAAATGGACTGTATACTCCTTGATTTCAGCAAGGCGTTCGACAAAGTGCCTCATCGCAGACTCATACTAAAACTAAAATACTACGGGGTCCGGGGCAACATCCTAGAATGGATCGAATCATTCTTACACAACCGGACACAGAGAGTACTAGTGAATGGAAGCTCTTCCAAAGAGACCCCCGTGCTATCAGGCGTCCCGCAGGGCACTGTGTTAGGACCGCTGCTGTTCCTAGTTTATATCAACGACATACCAAACTGCGTGACATCAAACATCAAACTGTATGCAGATGACAGTCTACAGAATCAGCAGCGTGGAAGACTCAGTGCGCCTGCAGGAGGACCTCAATAGGCTCCAGGAATGGGAGAAGACATGGCTCATGAGCTTCCACCCAGACAAATGTGAAATCTTAAGAATCACCAACAAAACTAAACCTATCCTCTCAGAATACTTCATTCATGACCACAAATTAGCCTTAGCCATAGACCACATCCCCAAATCAAAACAGCAGAAAGCTAGGCAAGTGGCAGCGTCTACAGGAGAACACCTACAAAACACTGCAAAGTACCTAGGCGTTAACATCAATAGCAAACTGTCCTGGAACCACCATGTGGACGCCATCACTAAGAAAGCCAATAGCACCCTTGCCTTCCTTAACCGAAACACCAGCAACTGCCCTAGACCAGTTAAATCGTACTGTTATCAGACATACGTCAGACCAACAATAGAGTACGCTTCTGCCGTCTGGGACCCTGCCACCAAGCGAAACATCGACAAACTAGAGATGGTACAGAGGCGTGCTGCCAGATACGTCTATGGTGACTGGCGGCGCCGCAGCAGCCCAACCTCCATGCTCCACCAATTGCAATGGCAGTCCCTAGAACAGCACAGATGTCTTGCGAGGCTTAACATGATGTACAAAATTCAAAACGGCCTAGTCGACATCCATGCCAGCCTTTACACAAAGCCAGCCCGTACCCACTGCGCCACAGAACTCTTAGCTGAGGGGCGCAGAGGACATCCGTTCCAATTAATGGTTCAACGTTCCCGAACACAGGCTTTCCAACATTCCTTTTTTATAGCCACAATAGTACCCTGGAATAACCTAACCGCCCAATCAGTTCAATCTCCCTCCCTAGATGCTTTCAAGCAGTGCCTTGCCAACACTGGCACAAACAAAGTTTAACTAAGAGTGACCTCTGTTGTTTTAACTTGCACTCGCACATGATTGTATAAACAGTTACAACCAGCACTGCACATATGCACACCTGGCGCACGCAACAAACACCACACCATCCACGAAGTCGTCAGTAATGACGGTAGTGGATTACCGGAAGAAGAAGAAGGATGTATGAAGGAGGAGTTGTACAATTTATCATAACAACTTAAACCAGTCAGGGAATTTCTGTCGGTGTTGCTAGCTCATCTGGTAAAGCCGTTAGTTCCTTGGCATTTATTTTGTAATCGGGCGACGCCGGTTCGATCCCGACACCGAACCATTGATATTTTTAACACTTTTTTTGGTTTATGTTTTCACCAAGTAGTATAAACCAAATCATTTGTATACTATGATGCACTGTGTGTAAATATTTTTGTAGTAATTATTTATTCGCCACAAAAATGAAAATATGGTAATTATATATAACGATGTTTCTAAATTGTATTTATCCAGACAGATCACCATTTGTTTTCACACTTATAATTACAATATATTACCGTACAATATATATATACAGTTAATGCATTCTATATCCATTACATTGTATTTGTTTGGATAAATACAACTTAGAAACATCGTTATATAATTCCCATATTTTAATTTTTGTGGCGAATAAAAAAAATTATAAAAATACTTACAAACAGTGCATCATAGTATAAAAATAATTTGGTTTATATTACTTGGTGAAAACATAAACAAAAACAGTGTTAAAAAAATCAAAGGTTTGGTGTCAGGATCGAACTGGCGTCGCCCGATTACAAAATAAATGCCAAGGAACCAACACCTTTACCAAATGACCTAGCAGAACCGACAGAAATTCGCTGACTGATTTAAGTTTTTATGATAAATTGTACAACTCCTCCTTCATACATCGATATTCTAGTGATATTATAAGATTATACGCTTATACACGTTACTTTCTGTAGCTGGATACAATATATATTTGTTATGTATGTTTATTGGTGTAGATTATCTCCCGTTGATTGCATCCGATATAATTATTCTAAAAACGAGCCCAAGCTCGGCGAAACCTAGTCGACTTGTAGGCCCATTCGCATTCATTGTTTTGAATAAAATTGGATTCATGTGGAACCGTAAGATAACTGCTTGTTCCTCTATGATGACTAGTGTTTGTATAACATCGGAATACCGCATAATAACTCATTTCGACGTTCGTTTCGATCCGAAAGCTATCCTTGTAAACATGCTCTGAATGCATGGAAAGGGTCGGCCTGATGCGACTATGGGTCATGTGTGACGTCACATCTCGGCATCCCGAAAAGCGCGCCAAAAATATGCATATTCGAAAATGTCCGGATGCACAGCATAAAATGTGAAATTTCTAATTCATTGAATTTTTTTATATTTTTTTTATTGGTGGACATGGAAATAGATAGCAGGATGTAATATAATATGAATTCAAGCCATAGATGTTTTATTTCCTTTAAGGAAGGGCAGACGGGTCAGTTGCTCAGGGGCCTTCACAATATAATGTTATGGGGCCCTCCACAAAACGCTTTTTGGGTCATTCCTTTGGGGTCGAAACGTGTTTAGACATAACTTAAGTGCTTCAATATGTTGCAAGTTGGTTTTCTAAATGGGGAAAAGTTCCCATTGTAGAATGCGGGAAGGAGTGTGAAGTGCTATGATACGAGACCCAGCCAATCGCTGTCCAGGGCCCCATAGACCTAAATCCGGCGCTTGGTGCCTGTCACGCATGAATACTCATGGAAGACGATTCGTCTCCAGAGGGTGTCATAAACCGAAGACAGGTCGAAAATGATAGAGAGGAAGACCGGTGAGACGGTGGAGAGATGAACTAGACAAGTACTGGAAGGGCTCCATCTGGTTGGCAGAAGATAGACAGGCTGAGGCCATCGCCCAACCACGGGACACTATGGCTGCACAATATTGATGATGATGAACGCTTAGCCTCGACTTGAAACCAGTGATGGTGCATACTCAAACTCAGCCTTCCGGGTAATGTAGTGTGCGTTTCGGATATCTCGGATATTATGATAAGTTGCACAGAGAACAGCCTCGAGCGGATGTAGTTGCGTCAGGCGGTCACTAATTGAACGAGTACATCAAGACGCTCTTACGAGTATGAAACATCGGCGTGTGTTTATATCACACCTGATACCCTGAGCCATTAATCCGCTCTCGAGGCGCCCGTGGTACCTTGTTTGTCAGGTGTCCGGTGTGACATTGACAACGTTTGATTCATTGAATGCAGTTGAAGGGACGCTGTACGTTCGTGGTTCTAATTATAATTATTTACGTCGTAAGGAGCCACTGTTGGCTATGGTTT
The DNA here is from genome assembly GCA_963995525.1 of Escarpia spicata. Taxonomy (NCBI): domain Eukaryota; kingdom Metazoa; phylum Annelida; class Polychaeta; order Sabellida; family Siboglinidae; genus Escarpia; species Escarpia spicata. Next base: position 47,846,106 of record OZ023216.1, on the reverse strand, counting down.
ACGACGGAGTGGGTGCGTATGGTGTTATTGAGTGTTTGGGCCGCAGGATAGGAGACTGAAATTGTTTATGGTCTCAGCCTGGACCTGCGACTCGTTTAGTTTATTCCAGTCTACTATTGTCTTTACAAAGTGTGAGCTTTTGAACTGGTCAGTGTGAGATACAGGTACTGTATAGCACCTGGTGTTATTGATTGTTAGGTGTTGTACAAAGTTTGAGAATACGTCATCTGGGAAATGTTTGGGTTGGATGCGTCTTTTATTTATTCTTTGGGGCCGAAAGTATGTTTCTGCGGGGATGGCTGGGATAGATCCCTCAGCAATTGTGTACATGAATTTAAGTCGTAGGTCCCGACGTCTGCTTTGTAGGGTATTGAGTTTTAGGTCTGTTAGTATGTTTATGATCGAACCTTCATGCCTGGAATGGTAGTCGCCGGTAATGAAACGAGCAGCGTGGTGTTGGACACGCTCTTGTTTATCTATGCCCCCTGATGGAACGGGTCCCACTCTATGGCTCCGTACTCTAAGGCAGCGCGCACAAGGGCAATATATGCGGTCCGTTTGCTGTTTATAGGACAGTGTCGTATGTTACGCCTTAGGAAACCAAGTGTGGAGTTTGCTTTTTTAGTTACTGTTGCGATGTGGGAGTGCCATTTAAGGTCGTCGGAGATAGAGATACCAAGATAGGGGTTGCAGTTTACACGTTCTAGGGTGGCGTTATTTAGGGTGTAGAAATAGTCAGTTTTATGTTTTACACTGAGGATCTAGCATTTGTTTGTATTGAAGTTCATACCTCAGTCCTTTGCCCACTTTTGGAGTTATTTTAGGTCGTGTTGTAGTGCAATGTGATCGTTGAAAGTTTTTATTTCTCAGTGTAGACAGTCGTCTGCAAATAGCCGGACTTTAGATTTTACTGATGCTGGTAGGTATCCACATCCATCAATGATACTCTTGATTTTTATAATCCATTTTGATTTATAGTTACCTGTCTCGTAGTTTTTCATCAGTCTAAACATAATACTAGATAGCTTGCTTTGTTTGCCTTCAATTAGGTGTACCCAAAAGTTTATCATTCTTTTTGTCTATAATTGTTGTCACACTTTGTCTGCCAACTTCTACTTATACCATACAATTTGCTGTGTTCCTGTTAAGTTTTAGTAGACTTTTCAAGAATTTTCTGTGGAATCTCTCAATATGTTCCACATTCTGAAAACCCCTTATTTCACTACCATATAGCAGGATTGACATTACAAGCTGGTCAAACAGTTCACATTGTCTGCCTGTCGGTAAATGTATAGCTTCCTTGCTTTAGTTGTGAGGTTGAACATTGGACGCCTAGCTTGGTTAACTTGTTTTGTTATGGCTTTGTTAAACCATCCATTCTAATTTAAACTGGTTCCCAAAAGATGTAGCTATCAATTATTTCTAGTTTGTTTGTGTGTGAGGATCAAGTTGTGGGGGGGGGGGCGATCTGTCTTCTTTCGTGAAGACACTCTGGAACTAGTCCAAGAGGATCTCAGCCTTCTCCTTACTGTTACACACCAGTGATCCATTCTTTTTTAAGGGAGCTACTCCAATGTTGTCTTGTTTTCTACTTTTGATATAGCGCCAAAATTGCTTTGAGTTTTTTGTTTGGAGACCTGTGGTGATGGTGTTATTAATAAAGTCCCATTCTGCTTTACGCAAACTTCGTCTACATGTTTTATGTATGAATTTGTAATTTTCCCAGTTGTCTGTTTTCTTAGCTTTACCGTACATTCTTCTCTTTCGCTTTAGTAGTCTTTGTAGCTTTCCGTTTAGTCATTGGAGATTGCACCGACTGGAGCTGAGCTTTGATGGGATGTGTTTGTTGATAGATTTCGCTAGTGC
>OZ023216.1:47825909-47844040 GCA_963995525.1 Escarpia spicata | reverse complement strand
ATTTTCCCGGCCTGAAATATGTTTTTTGTCTGGTGGCCATATACAAATTATGCATGGCGATTTCCGTTGCAATGCTCGAAACTATCTACAGTATTTGTCCAAACTGTGATGGTGCAGTTAATTGCAGATTCTTGTTCTTCGTGGTTGTTTTTCATACGGGGGTGAGGTTTGTGTCATAGGCCTTCACGAGGTTCACAATCCGCAGCCATGTTCCATTGTATCTCCAGCATCTTTATCAGTTGTCTTAAAGGTGACACAAACAGGTTGGAGAAAAACGTTATAGTAAATAGAATATATACAAAGTAAGGTGATCATGTAATCAACAAATAATACAAATTTTCTTTTCATAAATTACACTAATAAGAACGCTTCCCCACAGAACGTCTAAGACATATTGCCTTCGGCTGTTTCCGTGAGCGTGACGTAATAAGTGCCAAACAAGCTGGCGGCTGCTCGAAGTTGGCCATCTTATTCAGCGGTTGTTGCATTGTTGCCTTCGATTAATGGCAACCAATCATAGTATATTGGATGACAGCTATGGAAATGCTTCGGCGAAGAGTTGTTTGTTTTCCAACGAATGCCAAAGACAAGAAATGGATGGATTATAAACAGATAAATCGACTGAATTTGATGACCATCTCATCGCCATCGATATCGCAACTTGGTCCCTTGGAAGTTGGACGCATCTGCTACGCCTGTGATCATAATATAAATCATATAAATGTTTAGAACTTTGCGTGTCATAACATCACGTCCAATGGCAATGCTTAATTCCGTGGCACCTTTGTATTGTGTCGTTTTATTCTTCCGTTTGACTCCTTCGGTAAATGTCTATGTTGAACTGGCAGCTACCATTCTTAAATAAACCTGGTTGGCATGTCATCATTCACTGATTCAGTGTAAATATCTTAGGGTAATATCTGTTTTGACTATATGCACTACATCATCGTAATTACATACATAAAAGGTGCAACTCAACTGTACACTGAATAGTTACTTTCTGTACTGCAATTAAACTATCAAATAATATTAAGATAAATTTCTTATGTATTTCATGACTACAATATAGTACGGTAAGCCTTAAAGGGATACTTATTTCAACCCAACTACAATTATTATTATATAATATCCCTCTGTGTGCTCAGATTTTAGTAATGGCAAAAAATAAAGTTATCTTTTTGTATTGTACAGATCAGTTGGTTTGTACGTCAGTATTGCTGATTCTGACAAATCAAAGGATGAGGAAATATGACTGTATCATCTTCAACTCTTACATGTGAACCCTTTCACATTCTCCATTGTGCATAGAACACTGCGCATCAGACAGCGCTGACTAGGAATTTGGAGGCACTTGCTGTGAGAGAGCAGGCAAGCATACATGATTATGACTGTATCAATAAGAAAATGAAATGGAAACAGACGACATGTCTAATAATTCTGCATGCTCCACTGGACTGCAATAATTAAAAATAATAAGTTCTGTTTCAATATCTTAGCTTAAGTTCATTCTAAACATTATACAATACTATTGACAATCATGAATATGTATACCATAATTATTCTCCTGTGATGATGTATACCTTACATCATATTTTGAAAGAAACACATTTAACAAAATAATTAATTGTCAAATAAAAATAACACTTGATGTTAATATATTTATAATTAGCTTTCTGAACACTGATGCAGGATGTTCTTCTTTTCTTTTCTATTAGGAAAACTGCTATAGTGCAAAATACCTTACGAATATGTACATATTGCATAGTAGTAAAGCTGTTGTATTTACACAATTCTATGAATAATATTGTAGTCAACAAACATTAGAAAATACCTCTACTTCTGTTCTGTCATATATTACCATGACGTACAGCTCTCATATGCAACATCGTGGTGTGGGTCTTTTGATAAATGTTCTTGTACAACTGTAACTGCACTGACATCACGTTTATTTTGGATTTTATTATACATGTAAATCATCACATTAAAATGTGACACAACAAATTATTATTATATTTTGGTTTATACTTTATAGCCTAGAGCTAGCCTCCTGGCTAGGTGTATATTTAACATGTTAAGATGGTTAAACAACCTAGCATATTTACGAACCAATTTTGATACATATAGCCATTGATGAGTAAATTGGTGTGACTAATTACACAGAGATTGGATATTTCACAAGTGTACCACGGATTATGAACAAACACAAATAACAGTCGGACATAAGCAATGCCTGCTCCCGAAGCTGTCAGCGGCGAAGTGTTGAGCGTGTCGGTCCCGCATGTCAACAAACCTTGTGAGTTGTGTTGCGGCTATTCACCTATTGTGATGAATATAGGTTCCTGTCACCGAACATGGGGTCGCCTTATCATATCTGGATGACACATCGCAGCAGCCCAACCGAATAATTTAGTGTTATCAAAAATCGAGCCATGAGGCATGACAGCAACAGTGAAATCACTGAATGGTCGGCTTGCACAATTCTATCAGTTGTGCGTTTCATATTATTAATAGTAATACTACTACAGTATGATACAGCTGTGCGTATAGACGTTGTATTTGACGTTAAAAATAATCCATGTGATTCTGTATAATGTCGTGAATGTATTGTCCGTTCCCAATAAAACTTTCAATGTTCGGTCCGTGAATCTGAAATTGTGGAGATTTTAATGTAGACCTCTTGCAATATGAAAATCATGCTGCTTCAAACAATTTTATTGATCATTTGTATAGTTATGGTTTACATCCCTTAATAACAAGGCCTACAAGGATAACTACGCATAGTGCAACACTTATTGACAATATATTTACAACTGAGCTACACAGGTCCACAATTAGTGGCTTACTTATAAATGATCTAAGCAACCACTTACCTGTCTTCCAAATTTGTGACTATACGACTAACTTTCACCAAACTGTAAACCAGTCTTTTCAAACAAGATCATTTGACGGAGAATAATTACAGACATTTATTAATATCTTAGAAATTATGAAATGGGATGAAGTTTTGAACAATGATGATGTTAATTCAAGCTATAATACATTTATTGAATTGTTCAAAAATACTTATGATGTTTGTTTTCCTGCTAAAACTATTTCTCGAAAGAATAAAAGGTGGCACAAACCATGGATGACTTCAGGACTAAAAAATGCATGTAAAAAAAAGAACATACTATATAAACGTTTCCTCAAAACAAGAAGTGATACTGCTGAAGTTAGATATAAAACATAAAAATAAACTCACATCTATCATGAGACAGTGTGAGAAGGAGTATTATTCTAACCTACTAGAAGAAAATAAGCAAAATATGAAAGAAACATGGAAAATAATTAATACATTGTTGAATAAACAATCTTCAAAAAAATCATCCTATCCATCTGGATTTAAGAACAATGGATCAACTATTTCAGGGAATATGAATATTGCAGAACATTTCAACCATTTTTTTATTAATATCGGGCCAACTTTAGCTAAAAATATACCCAAATGTAATGCAAATGTTGTGTCCTTCCTGGGTGACAGGGTAGAAGAAACATTATTTTTAAAACCAGTCACTGATGAAGAATTATTAAATATTGTGTATAATTGTAAAAGTAAAACGTCTAAAGATTATGATGGCATTAATATGTGTTTAGTCAAAAATATAATTCCTCATATTCTAGCTCCGTTAAAGCATATATGTAACTCCTCACTAGAACAAGGGGTGTTTCCCGATGATATGAAAATTGCCCGAGTGATTCCCTTATTCAAAGCGGGGGATGACCAAATTGTCTCCAACTATAGGCCTATATCTTTACTACCTCAGTTTTCTAAAATTCTGGAAAATATATTTAACAAGAGGATAATGAATTTTCTAAATGCAAAACAAGTTTTATATTTCCGTCAGTATGGATTTAGAAAACATTTGTCCACTTCCATGGCAGTAATGGAATTAGTGGAGGAAATTACAAATGCAATGGATAAGGGAAAGCTTACTATTGGTGTTTTTATTGATTTAAAGAAAGCCTTGGACACAGTTGATCACAAAATTCTTATCGATAAACTAGAACATTATGGTGTTAGGGGTGTTGCCAAACAATGGATCAGTAGTTATTAAGAAAACAGGAAACAGTATGTGTGCTTCAACGGTGTGAATTCAAGTTGTGCTACTGTTACTTGTGGTGTACCACAAGGGTCAATTTTAGGGCCAACTCTGTTTATTATGTATGTTAATGACTTATGTAATGTGTTGTCACACTTAAAGTCCATACTGTTTGCTGATGACACCAGTTTTGTTGTTGAAGGAAGTGATTTGTTGGAAATGTGTACAAAAGTGTCAAGTGAAATGAACAAACTACACAAATGGTTTAAAGTAAACAAGCTCTCACTAAACTTATCAAAATTAATTTCATGGTCTTCAGTCACACTAATGCCCCATGTGAATATAATATCTCCATAGATAACACTAATATTGAACAAATAAATGGTATCAAATCCCTTGGTGTTTATATTGACTGCAAACGTACATGGTCTCAACATGTGAATGTTGTACATACTAAAATTGCAAAGAATCTGTCAGTAATGCGTCGTGTTAAATGGTTGCTGAATGAGACTGCATTGTACACTTTATATTGTTCATTTGTTCTACCTTATATGGACTATTGTTGTGAGATATGGGGAAACACTTATAAAAATAGAATCCAGCCATTGTATATTCTATAGAAACGTGCAATCAGAATATGCTGTCAGTTGGAGTATAGAGCTCACTCAAAGCCAGCTTTCTTTAAATGTAATGCACTGACTATTTTTGACCTGATTGATTTAAAATCCATGGTCATAATGTATAAAATATATAACAGATTAATGCCAAATAATTTTCTTTCTCGTTTTAAAGTGGTAAACACCACTCATGCCCACAATACTCGTCAAGAAAATAACTTAGAATCTAAGTATTGCAGAACAACTCTGAAAGCGATGTGTATCAGTATAAAAGGTGTAAATATGTGGAATTGTTTAAATACAAATATCAAAAATTGCACTAATGTAATTGCCTTTAAGAAAAGGTATAGATCACTACTGGTCAGTAAATACAATATATAGTACATTTTATTTTATCGCTATAATCGTATTCAAATCTTTATTTTGTGTAAAGTATTCTTACATCAACAATACTTATTCCTATTGGTCAATAAATACATTATGTACTCTTCGAATTCTTAAAAATATATATATATATTTTGTTATACTCATTTGTTATACATCATGTTCAAATCCTTTTATGTGTCAAATTTATCTACATCAAATATACTTGTTCCTGTCTGATGACTGATGTCATCAAGTCTGCATTGTCTATAATTAGTCAAACATGCTTATTAGCATGTATAAGTCCTATGTTAAAATAAGGAGTATTAAATTATACTTCATGTACCTCATTCGTCAAATTATCTTTTAAATTATGTACATGTATTATGGAAAGGGAAATGCTAACTATAAGTATTGCACTTCTTGCATTTTTCCTTTCAAAATTTCAATATATTATATACTATATTATTTAGTATGCATTATAGGAATTATGCTGTATATGTATGTATGTTATGTTGAATAAAATTCAATTAAAAAAAAAAAAAAATGTTCCTTTTTTGACATCTTCGTCATCATCATACATGTCATACACTTTCCTGAGTGGCGTCTATTGCCAAAGGTTCATCGCTGTAGAAAGGACACGATATGTGATAGCGGCTAACTTGATTATTATTATATTTGATATGCAACTGGAAGCCAAAGATAAACTCCAACGTATACAGAATTGTTTAGCACGTGTGGTACTAAAACCACCTCGTTTCTTACCACCACGGCCCCAAGTTAAACGGTTACACTGGCTTCCAATTGCATATCGAATATAATAATAGTCAAGTTAGCCGCTATCACATATCGTGTCCTTTCTACACAACATCCATCCTATTTGTTTAATCTCCTTCGTTTTTCCGATATCCCCAGGAATCTCAGGTCATCTGTTTTACAACTTTTTGTTCCAAAAACCCAGCTTAATATTAGCAAACATGCTTTTTCTGTAGCTGCACCCATAACCTGGAAGCAACTCCCTACCACCTTAAAATCATCTAAGACTATAGTCTATACCTACCTTTCGCAAAAATTGAAGAGTTATTTATTTGAAATAGCTTTCCCACCCTAACCTTCGGCAGTCCCTTGCTCTAATGACGACTCTTCCTTGTCCATGTTAACGATTTTGCCAAACGATTCTTGTACGTTGCGCCTTTCAGCTCTGGTTTCTGGGGATATAGGCGCTATAGAAATTTACTATTATAACTGCTTTCACTCAGGCTCCACGTCGTCGGAATGCCGTCCACTGATACCATATTTTAGGAAATCGATTTTATATCAACGGCCACCATAACATTTGCGATTCAACGGTTTTCGCATCTTTCACTGGTACCGGAAGTGGACGGCAACTGCACAACCGCACCGCCGCTAGTACCGGACGTCGACGGCAACGGCGCAGTCTTACCACACCTGATGTAGGCAATCGTTGACAAATTCGTAGTCGCACTGCCGCTGGTACCGGAAGTAGACCGTACTGGGGCAGGCCCACTGGTTCTGGTGCCGGAAGTAGAACGTATTGGGACAGTCGCACAGGCGCTTGTGACGGATTAATGGAATGGTCTAATGTAATCATACACGCCCTGCACTGCACCACAGAAGACAAACGAGGCTGGCTTAATTTATACCCTCTGTTGGAGTGCACCATACGACCGTCTTTGTCAAATGATGAAGTGAATAAGTGAAGGTACCGCCGCCGGAAGTCGGCGAAGACGGACGAAAACCAAAATTAAAAATTTTTCATCTTCAGTTTCCTGTTAAAACATCCAATATTTGGTTTATGTATAAACCGCTTATTTCAATAAACACGATAGTACCATGGTATGATATGATATATGATATGATATAGTATATGATAAGATACACACTGACACATTTTTATTCGCGCAGTGCATGTCACTATAACATAGTTAAGTACTTGTTTATGCCCTGAAACGTTCTTTTCCGTTTGTTGTTTCAGAATGTAAATCGCTATATTCGTGCAGCGAAACGTCATCGACTGTAGAGGAGGTGGTATCGGTGAGTTGGCAAGGCGGCTCGCTTATTGTGTTCTAATTCCGTTTTCCTTTTTCGTACATTCCTTCTCAAAGCAGTATACCAGACGTCTTCTTTAAAATATACTCACAGCGGGAACGCGTAACAATAACTAGCACCTCAAGAGTCTCAAACTTGATTGATTTGTCAAGAAAAGCAACTCATTGGATAACAGTTCATATTATTTTCAGTTATTCACTGACGATAAGTGCAAAAGGGGCAGGCGGGCTACGGGCGGACGGACGGACGCGTAACGTCGTTAACAATCAATGAATATATGTCTAACGTCCGGTACGAACGTTAATATTGTTATAAAACCCACAACCAATGGAGAATCTCGAAAACATTAAAGGCGTTAGTTTTCTTCCGGAAAGTTTGGCGCATGAGGTGCAAGTCATCTTGAAGGGAAACGTTAAGACATATACACGCGCACGCATGCACGCACGCATCCACCCCCCCCCCACACGCACACACACACACGCACGCACCCCCACCCCCCACACGCGCGCACACACACACGCGCACACACGCACACACGCACGCACACACACACATACACACGTTAGCTCGATTATTAATAGTTAGCGTGTTTCAGGTGGAACCGGATGATCACCACAGACGCCGGAAGTGCGTGTGTCTCGTCTCTGTCGTTCTTCTGACAGTGCTCGTGTTCGCCACAGTTCTCGGCGCCTGTATCGCGCTGCTCACGTGACGGCGCTAGTAGACGTGAACCACGCGCGAGATCACGTCTGTCTTCGCGGGGCAGCTCAGCGCAATTCGTCTTTCAGTGCACGTCGGTAGCTGTCCGCGGTGGAACACAATGCTCCATCTGAGTGACTGGACCAGCGACGATATGGGTGGCACTCGTGTTTTGTTTTGAAGAGTCGCTGAACTACCGAATGCAAGTAACGTCATATGCACGGCCAATGACACATGTAATCTGCCGGCCTGGTTTAGTCATACGTACTTCAACTAAAAGCAGCCGTGTCAGCGTGATGTGAACGATGATATCGTGACATCTGCTTGCGAGAGCATTGTGTTATTATACTACGCCGATAGATACAGACACGATGTTGCTTGCAAGTGTACAGTGTAATGAAGTGTCAATATTTGACGTCAGAGCTTCCTGTAGCGAAGACGGGAATGTAATTATTAAATATTATGACGCAACGTTAGCTTAGTTAGGCACATTCTACTACGCGTAGACTGTACGCGTTATGAGACAATTCGTGCAGATTTCGTCCTGAAGAAATTAGGTATTTGGAAATTGAATTCCAGAGTGAACGGAACATTGGATCACTGGTATGCATGTAATGTACATACAGACACATGCATGCGAAACGTGAACAGTCAGGATATTTATGTCGATGCCCTACAACTGTTTGACGTCATCACCGAATACGAGACCGTTGTTCAGTACTTGTCCAATGAACGTTTGTTTGGTGCTTGCTAACAGCAAGGAACTGTCTCCAAGAAACAAGAACGAGACTACGAGCGCCTGTATATGTACAATTAGTGTATAAGTTGTTATTCCGGTATTTTCTACGACGTTTTACTAAGTTTGTTTGCTCACTGCATCTAGTAGAATATTAATTAGAAACGTTTGTAATCGTTCGATTCGTTCGTTATGAATCGCCGCGGTCACAACCACCTGGTGTCTGCACGTCCTGGAACCTTTACCTCAATAGTGTTAATGTGGCGTTGTGCGGCACAATAGCAAACGTTGATGTCAATGAGGACATAGCGCGTTTGGTAATAGTAATGCACTACTTACGTTTGATGTCGTTAATCGATTAAGCAATATCTACAAAGAGGAAACGAAACGGGGGCGTCGTGTGACGTCATCGAATTGTCGCTAATCAGAATGTGCAAATTTGAGAGTCGATGTCTTCTGGTATGATTACGTGTGTTGGATTGATTAGAGAATGGTGCACACTGTACACGCGAGACAGAGAAATAAATAGATCAATATTAAAAGCAATTTTGTGGATATGTTACTATCATAGTTAATTAACCTTTCACACGGATAAAAGAAACTGGTGATGGAATATGCATGCATGCGAATGACAATGGTAAATCTAATACAAATTGCATGATGCTAGTAGATCATAGGAGACATAGTCTAGCCTGGACGATGAATAACTTCGTTTGCTGATTATAGGCTACAGTTGTAATAGAAGAAATGGATGTCCGTTGATCATTTCTGCAGGAAACAAAATGCAATAGTGTTACGGCTCCCGGCAACAGCCTCGTTTGCTTGACGCGTCGCTGTAGACGCAGTGCGACTTGCCTCCGTGCAATCAAGCCCCGCTTTGTATTCGTGGTCATTCGTTCCCAGTGTTTTCATTCTAAATCAGACCACGATTAGAATTCAGCCTGATATAATATGACTGACACAGTTATGCGTCGTCGTTAGTTCCATGTTGCGAAATATTATATTTCATATTCAAACCAGTTTTTAGGTAATTATAACCTAATAAGACAATTATTTAACCCTTTTAACAGTTTTCGTTTAAAAATCTTTGCGGTATACTATGTTGTACTATTTAATATATATATATATTAAATAGTACAACATAGTATTAGGTTATAATTACCTAAAAACTGGTTTGAATATGAAATATAATATTTATTTAATAATTATATATATATATATATATATATATATATATATATATATATATATGCTTATATATGAACATTACTGCCTAAATAATATACACACCCCTCAGGTCCGAAACATGGGGGGTGTGGTGGGCCGTACGACCCTCCCCCCAGTGCTGACGCAAAACAGTTTCACTTGGAGAGAACTGGTTGTTCTTGATTTTAAAGAAAAACATTTGAAGATACCTAACACTAACCCCTCGGCCGAGAGAAATCTGCAACACTACCCCCTCGACTGCACACAACTGTCAACACTACCCTCCTCGACTGCACAAAACTGTCAACACTACCCCCCTCGACTGCACAAAACTGTCAACACTACCCCCCTCGACTGCACAAAACTGTCAACACTACCCCCCTCGACTGCACAAAACTGTCAACACTACCCCCCTCGACTGCACAAAACTGTCAACACTACCCCCCTCGACTGCACAAAACTGTCAACACTACCCCCCTCGACTGCACAAAACTGTCAACACTACCCCCCTCGACTGCACAAAACTGTCAACGCTATCCCCCTCGAACTGGAAAATCTCCTATACTACCCCCATCGACCGCGAAAATTGTTGAACACTGTTCCCACTCGAACTGGAAAAATCGCCAGTACTACGCTCCGTAGACCGAGACAAAGTCTCAAACATGTCCTTCGTCGACCGCGAAAAATGTTCAACCCTACCCTTCCTCGCCCGGGAATAATCTGCACACGGCTGAAATGTGCACACGCAGGCCGAAAAACTTACTTTGCTTGACCTCAATCGCTTGCCAATGCTCAGTTACATACAGTGTAGAAAACATTATTAATGCGCTAACATCAGCGTCGAGGTCCACTCACCTCTTTCTACGGTCATTCATTTCCTGGGCCCACAATGACTGGTCTCTCGTCTACCACCTGACGATGTACTTCAACGAAAACACAACGGGAGTTATTTAAGAGTTATTTACTTCGGTGTTTGTGTTTTACTGTGCTCCCCCAGAGACTCCTTCTGCTATGTCACCAATTGAGTGGTGGTCAATCTTTTATAACTTAAACGTTATATCAACCCGCCTATATGGATGTGAAACATGGCAATTAAAAACAAGCCAAGAAAACAAAATTGATGCATTCGACACTAAATGCCTGCGAAAGATCTTGGGCATACACTGGAGCGACCACGTGACGAACATAGATGTCCGGATACAATCAGGACAACCTCTGGCATCATCTACTATCTGCGGAAGACGAATGAGCTGGCTCGGCCATGTCACAAGGCTCCCACCTACTAGAACTGCCCAACAAGCGCTATGGTGGATACCAGCTGGCCAGAAAAAGAGGGGACGACCAAGAATGAATTGGCGTCAAACAATCGGCCGCGACCTACAGCTGGTCAACAAAAGTTGGAGCGACTTCAGAACACTAGCAAGCGACATATCTGGATGGCGTGCTTTGGCTGCCTCATTCGTCTCTAGACGCGGGTGCAGCTAAGTCTAAGTCTAAGTATGTAAGTAAGATAAATCTCCAGATGGTGTATAATTATTATGTAACCATGTTTTAAATCAAGATAATGCAATGACGATAATCGATGTCGTTGGGTTGTTTCCTATATTGGGCGGGTGAAAGCTAGCATGTGACACGTCAACAACATCAACTAATTGAACTACCAAGACATATGATAACCATTGACGTCGGAACTGGGGACTTGAAGGGCTGAGCCACCACAACAATTCAGGCGGGGGGAGGCTGGATATAAGATTAGCACCCCCCCCCCCCCGCAATATTTACGGAAGGTAAGCGTCAAGTCAGTGCAAATTTATATTTTGAAGAGCCTGAGTGGGTGTTTTGGAGGGGTGCAAATCGAGGTATTTTGCGTCGCCTCAGCGGGGTTGCAAATCGGTTTTTTTTAGAACCTCACACCCCTGTAGTCATCATGTACCGACGCTGGTGCTAAGTATTTACCCGGACACAGACTTGCAGTGCCCGTACATCAGGTGGCTAAGAATACAACAGAAGAGGTTTTCTACAAACACAGGCTCAGTTTAAGCCAAATATGAAAGACCAGTTACTTAAAAATTCTACACTCATGTCTATGTCTTGGTTCCTCACGTTACATACTAATTTCACACCAAAAAACTATAAAGCATTTACTATGATATGCTTCTTCGCTTGCACATATTTTGTATGTCGTTTAAGTGAAATTAGCACACAAACTGCAAAAAAAATCGGTTCTAAATTAGTCAAATTACCTGAGTTTGGAAATGACGCTTTACCTAACTACAATCTCGTCAAAGTTCAGCTGGCTGGAACTCACTGTCGGTTTGTTTACACGAGAGCGTTGCCATTTTTTGTGCGAGTGCATATGTTATCGAACCAACTAAAAAGATCGCTAAAAGCCTAATCTAGCCATAGACAGCAGTCGATCATAGGGATGTATTTGACAAACTATCGTTGTTGTCTCGTGGCCTACTGGCAAATTCAACGGATTAGCATTTAATGCCGGCCGGGCAGCTGGCTTTCGTAAGATACCAGATGTAACTGCCAAAAATAATGTCTTTGGGTAATTAAAAAATACGCATTTTGTATTAAACAGTCTGCATAGATTACTTAAACTATTACCACACCACACGTCTGGACATAAAAAGCCGGATTCGTGATGGGCAAACGAGGTAAGGACGCAGCTTTAATACTAGTTCTGCGACGCGAGCGCAGGTTTGGTGTCGTAAAACTATCTATAGTACTCTGGGTAGTCAGTAAAGCTTCGATGGCACACGATCAACTTACAGAATCGGGCATAACAAGAGTTAATGTCTACAGAGGCGGTGCTTATTGCGTATTGATGCCCAGTCATCTGTATGAGCGATTAACGTACCTCACAGACCGTTTGTCCTTGTCGGTGGTTGACTGAAATGGGTCGAACGCCACATTGCCATTAGAAGGGAATTAATATTTATTTATGTAAGCCATTCGTCGGTCTTTGGCTTTGTTAACCAGACCACTCGTAAAACGTATGTATGAGTTGAATTTTTATTATTGAGTTCCTTGCGGCTCAAAATGTCCGACTAACAAATAAATGTGCAAGGAGCTCGAATAGATTGGTGACGTTTTGTTTTTAATCATTTGCAAACACAGCACAACCTTACACAAAAATCCATGGAGATCCGTCCGTGTTGACTAGATCGCGGTTCCTATCCCTAATTTGACTTTTAGCAATTCGCTGGAATATTCGTAATATATAAATTACCTACTCGTTATATAATAGCAGGCCTCCACCTCACGTTTCTAGTGCACAGTGAGTGGAGAACGGTAACTAATGATATGTCATATGAACATACGTTACCACCAGGAGTTCCGCATCATAGCCATTTTTGGTTAGAATTCCGGTTGAAGACAACTTCTAAATGATGCTCTGACGATGCCATGCATACCTTGGCACATTCACCAAGGCAATGACATCGTCCTCCACTGTTGCCTGTACGTAAGGCAAGACTGAGATGGCACAAGTAACAAAACGTATACATAGTTGTATACTGCGTTGGGTGCGAAAACACCCCGTCCCTCCCCAACCCGCTGAGGCAAAAGAGTTCAGCTTGGGGAACTAGATGTGGTTGATTTTACATCGCGACGTAAAATTTACTTGCGACACCGAAAACAATCCGCCACTCTACACCCAACCCGACCCCGCGATAAGTCTCCAACACCACCTCTCTTGAGCGTGCGGGAAATGTCCAACACTACCCCTGACTCGACACCGCAAAAGATGACAACCACTCCCGGTCTCCAAAAGTCAAGTTAGACAGCAACTGAAGCCCAGGCTGTAGTTTGATGGGTATTTGGGGGAAATGTGCAATCCCAGCGGAAAAATGCACCCCCCAATAATCAATCACACTACGCGCTCGCAAACGTTCATACAGATTGCACGCGTGACCCATTATCGCATCAAAGGTGGGTAGACTCTTTGATTAACATAAATACGCGCATATAAGCGTTAACGTGGAAATATTGGTCGTATCCCTTTCGGACTGGTTCTCTATTGGCATCGAGTCTGATTATATTCGATATCAATCACACTTGGAGGCCGTCTGCTACTGCAACACCCAATACTCATTATTTTCCATAATTATCATATTCGATTTTGCGTGCCTACATGCACGGTAACGTCACCGAGCGTCCAGTGCCTGTCTATGTCGTGTTGAAATCAATTCGGCTGTCATTAATATTTCCGCCTGCTCCTTCGGATTTCGTCCACGTGGAAATTTATATTCAGCTTTGTATCTTTGTTCGACGGATACAGTCTTCGTGAACGTAGGTAATTAGCTGCAACATTGTTGTTGCCGGCTTCTGGTTCGTTAGACAATGCTTGTCTTAGCTGCGCCAGGCTAGTACAGGTGTAAATTGATAGCTTCGTTTGATATCCTGGTTAGCCAATAGTTGATCCGCCAATAAGACTGGCTCACCAGGTGGACCTGGCTATATTAGAGAGTGTCTGCAAGCATACCGATCTCGATTCCTGTCCCTGTCCCTAACGCGCTGTGCGTACTACGTCATCGCTTTTTGTGCTTATGCGATCGGTTATGTGTCGAGCGGATAGGTAAATGCGTAACCGGCAGGGGTGATCGGTATGCGCAATCCGTATCCATTTTACGTTCAAATGATGGATGAATCAAAATAAACAAAATGACAGCATCGTAAATACAACAGTTTTTTTTTACTGATTAGCCGCGTCGTTTTAATTGCTGTTGTGTTTAATGCATCAGAAAACAAAATTTTTAAAGGCCTGTCTCAGCATCTAATACATAACGATGGGGGCACAAATCGTGCATGTAATCATTTGTGTTGTTTTTACAAAATAACTGATCAAATTCTTCAGTAAGATATTTATGTGCTAAATCTCTAACACATATTCCGTTAAATTTGTGCAAATAAACTATTATTACTTACGAATATTGACAGGCAAATCCAAATCTCGTAAAAAAGGGCCTGCGTTAATAACCGTGCATCCTATCTTCGCTGTGATGTGCTTTTGTAATTTATTCCAAAATGATTTAGGTGCTTTATGGTCTGTCCGTTTAAGCTTGTGATTAGGACCACATATCCAGCTGAAAAGGGCATGAATGTACGATACGTTGGCGCGGTAAACGCTGTGTTGCAGACACCCCTGACGGTTACGTATCTCCAACAATCGACACCGGTCGCGCAGCGCGTTAGGGATAGGGAAGGGAATCGAGATCGGTATGCTTGCAGACATTCTCTATTAACCGGCTGCGTCACATATTACTACAACATCGGCGTCAGAAGGGGATGAATGTTTGAGGGGGAGGCTGAGCCTCTCCAAAAACCTCCAATTGCACCCCTCTATGCGGCTCCCCAAAATGCCCACCTTCAGGCTCTCCATAAAATGTCCAATTGTACCCCCACAAGGCTCCCCAAAACACCTTCACGCTCTCCAATTATAACCAAAAATGCACCCCTGCCATAACTCTTGGGGAAGTAATCGTATCTCCAGCTCCCCCACCAAAATATTGGGGGGCTCAGCTACCCCAAGCCCATCCGTTTCCGACGCCTATGTACAGGGAATGGTTCTGCCCAAGCCGATGGGCCTACGATTCTACTAATCGACTGCCTACGTTAACACTCTGATTCTCTGAACCGAGTCCTATGTATCCAGTCCATGTAAAACTACTTACGGATTTTGAGATTGACCAAACCTTTTGTTTTGATGCGCCTCTGAGCTTGGTTTCCAAGGATTTAGGCGCAATAGAAGTTATCTTATTATTATTATTATATATGTACATTGTCAACTGGGGACGATCTTTAGGAGGCGATCACGTGACATCCGCTGCACGAGCCTAAAGCCATCGAACCTGTTAATGGCAACACGTGGACCCTTTTCCAGAAACACGTATTATGCTCAACAAATGTTCTCACGCTAATGTTACAATAATACATCCCATCATCTTTTACATAACCATTATTTCCTTAATGGTTGTTCGCAAAGCTACGAGTATTTTCTGCGATCGTTCCGAGCTACGTAACCCGACCAAGGATCATTATTGGGAACGTTTTACGTAACTTGCAACAATCGTAGAAAACACGAGCAGCATTGCGATAATCTGTTAAAATTAAGTCAGATATATATATATATATATATATATATATATTTGGAAACCGTCTTCTTAATCTGCGAGTATGTAGCGCCAACCGTATTTTTGCTAGCCTTGTTAATTCCTAATGTGGTTTAACCGCACCAGAAGAGCGAGAGCCCGAACCAAAGCTGGTGACTGCACATTCGTCCACGCTGCCGCTACAATATGGAATGGTCTACCAACTACTGTTACGTCCAAAACCTCCCTGCAATCCTTTAAGGCACCCTTAAAACACCTTTTCATTATGGCCTACACTGCTTGAAAGACCACTGAAACATTTTTATTCTAATTTATTCATATTTTTATCTTGTTCTTTTTAACAGCCGAAAGAACGTTTTAAGTATTTACTTTACCATGATAATTGTTTTCTTTTTAATCTTCTGATGTCTGCACAGCATTATATCTTAATTTGTTTATTTTTTTATTTAAATTTGTTTAATTTCTATTATTTATATTATAGTTTTTTATGTAATGCGCTATGAACGTTATGGATATGGCGTTATATAAAATAAAGATTATTATTATTACTAAACTCGCAGGTGTAGGCCTACTATTTTAGGTAGCACTTGCTGTTGCCACTGGCAACGTGAATATTGGTGGTGGAGCAGCGCATACAATTCACAGATCAATTATCGTCACAACGTCACTACTCTACGCGATCGCATGTCTCATTATATCCGCATGTTACATGCGCTTTCCCAGCTGCTAAAAGTATCGCAAGTCGATGTTTCACAATCATACACCAGTGTCGTGTGTGGCTATCACTAGTAGCGATGCAGACAACGCGTCTGTGGTGTTTGCTTTGCACCAGGGACAGTCTGGACTTGTGGGGATTCTATCCCACTCCCCTAGCAGTGCCTGCATGAGTTGCTTTCTGTTATTTGGTCTCTGACCATGGCGCCACGCGCGCCTGTGAAGCTCATTCCACACGTGTTCGACGGGGCTGAGATCTGGTGAAAAAGGCATCCACGACACGACTGCGACACACTCATCCTGCGGGAAATCGCTAGTGGAACGGATTACATGGGGACGACCGTTGTTTTGCTGGAATGTCGCGACGTCTGAATGAACTTGAAGGAATGGTTCACCACACATATAGAGAACGTTGAAAGCTATGTCTACTTGGGACAGCGATACAGCATCAGAAACAAAACCCAAACATGGGCACTCACAAGGCCCGTAGCCAGGACGTGTTCACGGGGTTCAAGTGAAACCCATTTTGTTAACCCCCTCCTAAATTGTGAACTCCCCCTACACCCCTAAATTGCATCTTAACCCCTATCTCAAAATTATGTGTTCCCCCGTTGCATCTTAAGTTCACCATTTCTCAAAAGCGTGAACGGTTTAGGTCATAGTTAGGCACGCATTCCACCTATTGCCATGAGGGGATGGCACTGGTGGTCGTGCCGTCAAGTAGTGTCGCCAAATGACTGCCTGATAGTTAGCACGCTTGATGTGTTGGTCACATGCTTCCTTGCATGGTGGCAACTTTGCTGGATCGGTTGGCATCGACTCAAACATGGTATGTCGCAATCTGTTCACATCATACTGTTGTAATCGCCCATACAGGGCGCACACTACCGCTTCACCTTCCTGCAACAGTCCCTTATCGGCGACAAAGGATTTGCAAGATTTGGCCATGGTACTTCTGAAGGAACGGTGCTCATGTAGCAGTTTGTAGCCTTTTGCTTTACCGTGACCAACGAACGCGCTGGTTGAGTCACAACCACTAAATGCGTGATAGTATCATATTATTATAGTGACACTATGCTACATGTATGTTATTAACTCATAACATGCATAACTGTCATAAAGTAGTAATTTAATTATACTTATGTGATTGTAATTTATCCCATTGGATTCCTTGCCCCTGAATATGTAGGTTTAGCCAGCAAAATCAAAAGGCTGGGTGGTTTAGCAGCTGAGATATTAAGAAATACAGGTTTTTCAGTGTCCACCATTAAAAAAATCCAATATGGCCGCCATACACACGTTTAAAAAAATGTAGACATTGGTTTTCAGATTCGCTATATAATAACGTTTCCAAGAATGTATAGGTTTGCAAATCTATAAAAAAACTTTACGAAAATACAAATGTTAACATTGTGAACCTAACTAATAGAAGAGATTGCAGAATTGCACAAGAATGATCTCCCTACACCGTCTCTGCTGGCAAAGGAAAAGCACTGTTGCAGGCTCGATTCAGTGGCAAGAAGCCAAC
>OZ023216.1:47773409-47818409 GCA_963995525.1 Escarpia spicata | reverse complement strand
CCACACCACGGACAGTTGAGTTCGCGGATATAGTGGCGACTCGCAGCGGAGTTAATGCATTCATAAAGTGTGTCGAAATATACAATGAAAGTAGAATTATAAGAAAATGGAAGAAAATGCGAACAAGTCAGAGCGAGAGGCAAACACGTTTGCGGAGTTGGGTCTTAATGAGTGGTTAGTCAACCAATGTACAGCAGTTGGCATAATTAAACCGACCCCGATCCAACGGAACTGTGTACCAAAAATTATCGAAGGTGAGAAAGTGTGCGTGGGCGATAATAGATGTATTTTGGGGATGTGTCTGCCGTGCTCGCTTCCACTATAACACGGTGTGTTTACACCGTGTTATCCGTAGCGTTCTTGTAAAGATACAGTTGTAACAACATGCGGCTTCATTATTGTGATACTATCATTGTTCCATTTTAGTGATTATGTGGTGAGCAAAGTCTGGTTATGTGGTGAGCAAAGTCAAATATTTATATAACGTATTATATTCTCATAATTAAACTTAAATTTAAAAGTATGCTCTTCTTCAGTTCAGCAAATCTCTGCGAGACGTAGCTGCCCAGATGATCCCACGATACGCTGCTCTGTCTGCCGTTTGTCTCCCTGCTCTCGTGATGTCGTCTTCCTACCAGTCGCTGATGTCCTGCTCCCATCTTCTCCTTCCTCTCTTTCCCTCCACTTTGGTCTTTGCCTTCTAGGACAGTTTTCTCTAAAGTTAAAGGGACACTGTATTATATAGATTGCGCTATTCCACGCCCATGGCAGAAGTATTTTGTTGGCCGACGCTTGGCGTCTGCGGCTATTTATAGAACAGTGTGGTGCAGGCAAAATGTTTGCCATCGTTGGTTCCCGGGAACACAAGACAAGCGTACGCTGCATTTAGTGATTGTGTTGTTGATAAGGATTGATTTATTTAGTGTTGTTAGTTTGCAACAGTATATGTCATAAATAAATCCTTATCAATAACACAATCACTAGATTCAGTGCACGCTTGTCTTGTGTCCCCAAAAACTAACGACAGCAAACACATCGCCTGCACGAGACTATTCTATAAATAGCTGCAGATGCCAAGCATCTGCTGACAGTTCCTGAGTGACTCAGAAACTGTCAGGATTCACTGAATCCTGACAGTTTCTGACGATTCCTGATGTCAAAATTCCAGAAATTAGTTTTTTTCTGACATTATCTGGTCAGAAATACCTTTCTGACTGTCAGAAACCCAACACTGGCACTGTGAAATATACAGAAACGGACATCGCATAACCGTCAACATGGGTAATGGTTATTCAGACATGTGCAGCCATGCAGATGTGTGTTACACATGTTTTATTAGTAATTTATCTACTAATTTTATTGAATTTCTCCAGATGTTAAAAGATGGATAAGTTAATTTAGTCGTGGTCTATGTTACCAGGTTGACAGTAATTATCAAAGTGGCAGCCGTAAATCTATTAAAATATTTTCTTTACATTACATCTTTATTTCAAAATCATTGCTGTTAGAATTGAATTCCTCAAACAAACATTTCAATCAGGTTTGTATTTTGTCTAGTTGCTAGTAAGTGATAAGAAGTTGACTTTGGAGTATAATATTGGATATGATAAGGACTCCCAACCTTGCCATAGATGGATTCTCCAGTCATGTGATGTATGTGTGTTGATGCAGGTAAAGATTGCATTGGGTGTGCCAAGACAGGCAGTGGTAAGACCGCTGCCTTTGCTCTGCCAATACTACAGACTTTGTGTGAGGATCCATATGGGATATTTGCCCTTATCATAACGCCAACCCGGTAAGATTCTCTCATTAATTAGTTGTTTTTTTGCAAGTTCTACCTTAAATCTACACCAATATGTCGATATCTGTGTGTTGAGTGAAACTGGAATTTCTTGGATGAGTCTATCTAGTTTATGTCGCTATTCAGAAATGTTTAAAATATTAAATATTTTGCGACCTCTATGGGGGCCTTGTGAAGGAACTAGGGTGATGAGAAATGGAACCATATCAGATTTATAAAATTTCTCCCGGGTAACACAAATTTTTAGAATATTTATAACATGCTGAGGCACCACAATGTATCAACTTCATGAAAAATCTGCAACATGTTGCTACTATAATATTTTCAGTTATTATCAGGGAACAGGGCTGAACAACCTTGCCATGTCAAGAGCAATAGAAATACCAGGAATATTTTATACGTATTTCTACAATACACTGGTCATCAGGGCATTGTTAGTTATCCCTGTAGTGATTCATAAGTGAGAACACACACAATGTGTACCTTAGATATGACGTCTTTGAAGACACAAATTGATGTTCCAGGGAGTTAGCCTTCCAAAGTGCCGAACAGTTCCAGGTATTGGGCAAACCTATTGGTCTCAAAGTAGTCGTCATCACTGGTGGAAGAGGTATGTCTAACTTACTACTACCGGTACTACTATTTGTGTGTGCAGTTGGTTGCCAGTGTTTTAATAAATGTGCCAAATTGTGATTATCACTACCATGCCAAATGTGCAACCTTTACAGTAATATATACACATTGTTAATAAAATAACATGCTTTAAATATGTAACTAAATGATCAATTCAGATCGTTGCCCATGACTAATTCCTAAACATTTGTCAATTGTTTATGTAAAATATCATCAACATTTGACGTCATATGATACAATGCTTTGTTACATAATTGGTATTAACAATACTGCCTAGTTAACAGTATTGTAATAGAACAGAATTATAGGTTACATAAAAAGTAATTAACTAAATATAGTTTTGTGTCTTTGCTTTGACTAGGCTTACTATATTTTGCGTTGTGAGATAAGTATGAATTTAGTGCTAAAATTATTAATTACATTCGTTTTTACCAGATATGATGCAGCAGGGCCTGGAACTATCGCGGAAACCCCACATTGTCATATCTACACCAGGACGGTTGGCAGATCACATTGACAGCGGCACAGATTTCAGTTTGAAGAGAATAAAATTTCTAGTAAGTACTAATCTCAGAATTTTGTTACCAATTCAGTAATGTTGAGAATACCGGGTAGTTATCTTTCTTTTGAAACATCTTAATCATTTTTATAAACTTGTCAACATCATCTCTATACAACCATGTATGTTAATGTGCTAACGTTCGGGGGCGTCGTAACAATGTCTCCATCCACTTGTCTCTTTCTGAGTGTGCTTCTTTGGGACATTGGCGTGTCTAATAATTGATGAAGCATTTATAGAAACAAAGATAGTTATTTGGAGTTAATGACTTGCTGCCTGCAGACATTAAATGATAAGTGGAAACAAGGTTCAGATTAAAAGTATTTAGTGGAGAATGTTGGCCTCAATGTTGTGCTCGGTTTGTAGTGCCATAAAGCTGGTAATTAATTGTGATATTGTTCTTCAGGTGTACATTATGTTCAAGATATGTCCTATCAGTTAGTAACTATTGAGGACCACAGCATCATTTAGATGTTTTTACAGATTGTTTTTTTTCTTCATACAGATGACATCTCAGAAAGATGTAAAAACGCCATCTATTAGACATCTTACTATGATGCGATAACAACACGTCTTGAAAGATTTATTGAGACGTAATTTAGACTTTCACTGGCGACCTAAGTTTGACGTCACTGAGATGTCAAAGAAGATGTCTTTTAGATATAAAAACTATATACCACTTTTGTTCACTGGGTATTTATTACCTCTAACCTGTAGTGTCTATATTGGGATATATGTGGGTGTCTGTAGGTACTAGATGAAGCAGACAGACTATTAGAGGACAACTTTGGCGAGCAGCTACAGACGATATTTGCCGAGCTACCCAAACTGCGGCAGACTCTGCTGTTCAGTGCGACAATGACAGAAACACTTCAGGAACTAGAGGAGATTGCGATGAACAAACCTTTCTTCTGGCAATGCCAGGATGCGTAAGTGCGAATATTTGCATACAACTAATCACGATGTAAACTATTTCTAAGATGGTTAGATGATTTCGAAAAACAAATTTTTTCCAATCTCATTCAACTGAAGTAAGATTATAATTATTATATTTAAGTAACGCACACACATATGTTATTTATTTAAATTGAAACAATGATTTGCATTTCAAACAGTTTACTTAAAACTAGCATGTAAAATAGCAGAGAGGATAAAAGATTTCTTAAACAGATTTTTTCTCGCTAGTGGCACTCTCAAACGTCTCTCTGGAAAGCTGCATTCAGAGGATGGACTGAATCGTACAATATTTGAGTAGCTTTCCTTTTTAAAGCAACATTATACAAACTGGACAATTGTTTCTGATCACGGCCAATTAATTTGCTGGCTAAGTTAACAATACGTGCAAGCTTTATTTTGTTTTTGATTGTGACATTGTCGTACCATGTTATTAAGTTAAATGACAAACTGCATTCTATCAACCCCCTGTATACAAGTTCAAGAATAGGCTGACTGACATCAAAAGTTTTCAATTTTCTCAAGAGAAAAAAATTCTGCTGGACTTTCTTGTACACATAGTCTACATGTTCACAAAATGTCAAGCTTTGATCAAATAAAGTACCCAGGAAATTGAAGCTATCGACTGAGACATCATTCGCAATACACAATCTTGAAAAAATCTTTGCACATTTATTTACACACTTTATTACACCAATAAAAATAAACAGTTGCGGCAGTGGATGAGTTGGACCAGCGCTACGTGTTGACCTATGACCCTTCCATGTTGACAGCGTTGCAATGGTGGATGAGTTGGACCAGCGCTACGTGTTGACCTACGTTAACCTATGACCCTCCATGTTTACAGTGTTGTGGCGGTGGATGAGTTAGACCAGTGCTATGTGTTGACCTATGTTAACCTATGACGCCTCCGTGTTGACAGCGTTGCGATGGTGGATGAGTTGGACCAGTGCTACGTGATGACCTATGTTAACCTATGACCCCTTTGTGTTGACAGCGTTGCGGCGGTGGGTGAGTTGGACTAGTGCTACGTGTTGACCTATGTTAACCTATGACCCCTCCGTGTTGACAGCGTTGCGACGGTGGATGAGTTGGACCAGCGCTACGTGTTGACCTATGATCTACGTTAACCTATGACCCCTCAGTGTTGCGGCAGTGGATGAGTTAGACCAGTGCTACGTGTTGACCTATGTTAACCTATGACCCCTCCGTGTTGACAGCGTTGCTGCGGTGGATGAGTTAGACCAGTGCTGCGTGTTGACCTATGTTAACCTATGACCCCTCTGTGTTGACAGCATTGCGACGGTGGATGAGTTGGACCAGCGCTATGTATTGATGGCAGCGGACGTGAAGGATGCTTACCTCATTCACATCCTTGCCACATACCAGGAGCAGCACAGTCACAGCTCAGTGATTGTCTTCACACAGACGTGCAAGTGGGTGCATCTAGATATTCACATTAGTACATCCGTTGTATCAATGACCCATCAATTGTTGGATCCATTACGTCTTGCCTAACAACCAGGACTTGTTAGGTCCATGTAACACCCCTTACTATTTCAAATTGGAGAGATCCAGGCAGTAGAATGTTATCAACTGTTGACGTTGTCCTCCAGGTACTGCCAGATCCTTGCTGTAGGGCATCCTCGCGTGCCAGGGGTTGCTGCTGCTGATTGCGACAGTGCCAGCCAGCAGTACCTACTGACAGTGGCAGTACCCCCTGGCTGATCGCTTTGCGAAACTCTGAATTTAAGCTCAGCCTATGAAATCGCTCACTAGATCAGTGGATCTCGGCAGGTCAGGTGGTCATAATAAAACTAATTTCAACCAACCGTGGCTCGTGTAAAATGCAATGTTTAGGAAGTAGAAGCAATTATTCGAATACAAAATACCGCTCGGCTGCTCGTGCTAATGGGCGAATGGGTCATTATATATTGGGATTCCCAGAAGTTGTTTATCCGTCTTCAAATTGGGGCGGGTATTTGCGCTGTTCTCATGGGTGATGCAGTCGCGACTGGCGAAGTCAATTACTAGTTTGACTCAGTTAACTTCCACACTTCGCGTAGGGGATCAGCCAAGGCTAGTTTTGCATGGAAAACAGCCCTGGCTTGCGAGGATGCTGTATGTAGAGTGTTGTGAACTGTTGACATTGTCCTCCAGGCACTGTCAGATCCTTGCGGTAGAGTGTTGTCAACTTGTAACATTGTTCTCCAGGTACTGCCAGATCCTTGCTGTAGAGTGTTGTAAACTTGTGACATTGTCCTCCAGGTAGTGTCAGATCCTTGCTGCAGTGTTGTAAACTTGTGACATTGTCTTCCAGGTACTGCCAGATCGTTGCTGTAGAATCTTGTCAACTTGTGACAGTGTCCTCCAGTTACTGCCAGATCGTTGCTATAGAGTGTTGTCAATTTGTGACATTGTCCTCCGGGAATTGCCTGATCCTTGCTATCGTGTGTTGTCAACTTGTGACATTGTCCTCCAGGTACTGCCAGATCCTTGCTATCGTGTGCCGTGACATTGGAATCAAGTGCGTGGCGCTCCATTCAATGATCCCCCAGCGCCAACGACTTGCGTCACTCACCAAATTCAAGTCGAACCAAGTGAAGATCCTCATTGCTACAGATGTTGCCAGTAGGTCAGTGTGTCACACAGTGAACATCCTCATTAACATATGTTGTCAGTAGGTCAGTGTGTCACAAAGTGAACATCCACATTAACATATGTTGCCAGTAGGTCAGTGTGTCACACAGTGAACATCCTCATTAACATATGTTGCCAGTAGGTCAGTGTGTCACACAGTGAACATCCTCATTAACATATGTTGTCAGTAGGTCAGTGTGTCACAAAGTGAACATCCTCATTAACATATGTTGCCAGTAGGTCAGTGTGTCACAAAGTGAACGCCATCATTAACATATGTTGTCGGCAGGTCAGTGTGTGTCACACAGTGAACATCTTCATTAACATATGTTGTCGGTAGGTCAGTGTGTCACAAAGTGAACATCCTCATTAACATATGTTGCCAGTAGGTCAGTGTGTCACAAAGTGAACATCCTCATTAACATATGTTGTCAGTAAGTCAGTGTGTCACAAAGTGAACATCTTCATTAACATATGTTGCCAGTAGGTCAGTGTGTCACAAAGTGAACATCCTCATTAACATATGTTGTCAGTAGGTCAGTGTGTCACAAAGTGAATACCCTCATTAACATATGTTGCCAGTAGGTCAGTGTGTCACAAAGTGAACGCCATCATTAACATATGTTGTCTGCAGGTCAGTGTGTGTCACACAGTGAACATCCTCATTAACATATGTTGTCGGTAGGTCAGTGTGTCACAAAGTGAACATCCTCATTAACATATGTTGCCAGTAGGTCAGTGTGTCACAAAGTGAACATCCTCATTAACATATGTTGTCGGCAGGTCAGTGTGTGTCACACAGTGAACATCCTCATTAACATATGTTGTCGGTAGGTCAGTGTGTCACAAAGTGAACATCCTCATTAACATATGTTGCCAGTAGGTCAGTGTGTCACAAAGTGAACATCCTCATTAACATATGTTGTCAGTAAGTCAGTGTGTCACAAAGTGAACATCCTCATTAACATATGTTGCCAGTAGGTCAGTGTGTCACAAAGTGAACATCCTCATTAACATATGTTGTCAGTAGGTCAGTGTGTCACAAAGTGAACATCCTCATTACCATATGTTGTCAGTAAGTCAGTGTGTCACACAGTGAACATCCTCATTAACATATGTTGTCAGTAGGTCAGTGTGTCACACAGTGAACATCCTCATTAATATATGTTGCCAGTAGGTCAGTGTGTCACACAGTGAACATCCTAATTAACATATGTTGTCAGTAGGTCAGTGTGTCACAAAGTGAACATCCTCATTAACATATGTTGTCAGTAGGTCAGTGTGTCACAAAGTGAATACCCTCATTAACATATGTTGTCAGTAGGTCAGTGTGTCACACAGTGAACATCCTCATTAACATATGTTGTCAGTAGGTCAGTGTGTCACACAGTGAACATCCTCATTAACATATGTTGTCAGTAGGTCAGTGTGTCACAAAGTGAACATCCTCATTAACATATGTTGCCAGTAGGTCATTGTGTCACAAAGTGAACATCCTCATTAACATATGTTGTCAGTAAGTCAGTGTGTCACAAAGTGAACATCCTCATTAACATATGTTGCCAGTAGGTCAGTGTGTCACAAAGTGAACATCCTCATTAACATATGTTGTCAGTAAGTCAGTGTGTCACAAAGTGAACATCCTCATTAACATATGTTGCCAGTAGGTCAGTGTGTCACACAGTGAACATCCTCATTAACATATGTCGCCAGTAGGTCATTGTGTCACAAAGTGAACATCCTCATTAACATATGTTGCCAGTAGGTCAGTGTGTCACAAAGTGAACATCCTCATTAACATATGTTGTCAGTAGGTCAGTGTGTCACAAAGTGAACATCCTCATTAACATATGTTGTCAGTAGATCAGTGAGTCACAAAGTGAACATCCTCATTAACATATCTTGTCAGTGTGTCACAAAGTGAACATCTTCAAATATGTGCTTCACAAAGATTGCCCAGTTTTGTGTAACAATTCAGCATCAGTTAGTTGAAGCCAGTATTTAGTAAAACATTAGTTCCAAATAATTGGCAGTTTAGAAAGTCTTGTTTATTTACAATATTGTTTGGGTTATTTATCTAACAAGTGATACGCCAATTTAAAGGAACACATTTGTATTCCATCCTATACTGTCTGGCCATAAACTGCTGCTTCAAAAGACTGAGACTGTTTACTGTGTTTTGTGACGAGTTGCCTTGTGAGTTTTCAGAGGTCTCGACATCCCTACTGTAGACCTTGTGGTCAACCACAATGTGCCCCACAGGCCCAAGGACTACATCCACAGAGTGGGGCGCACAGCCAGGGCAGGTCAGTTCACCCTCTTACAGTTACATCCAACTACAATCAGGCTGTCATGTGTACGTAATACTACGTATGTTGAGCTTTTTCTCCCAAACGCTTTGCATCTCAGATGCCCAACTTTCAGGGGTTTATTTATGGCTCCTTGAAAGAAATTTAACACTTTTTTTCACAATCCCCAGGGTGGGGGTTCTTACTGGTTATGGGTTCGTACTAGACGGTAGATGGTTGTTTACAGTGTTATGTGTTTTGTGTGATTGTTCCAACTGTCTACCATTTGGGGATGTTTTACGTAACTTGCAACAATCGTAGAAGCCATGTGACTGTTCAAGTGATGGACTCTTTGCAAACCTCCAGTAGGAACAATTCAGGAAACCATCCCCTGCTTATGTTGCGCCAACCAGAGCATGGGTGTTTTTGTTAGTAGAAATAATATACTTCTATAACGCCTATATTTTGAACATATTGCAGTTTAGGTAAGTCTCTTTTAACCAGTAAAAGGACATGGTATTTGGAATGTACACGTGGCATGTGAAGGATTCTCCAAAGCACCTATGGACAATATATTCTAAATGGAAAGAGAACAGATTCTGCACTAAAAGTCCCAACAATTATGAGCAAAAAAAGGAAGCCATACTGTATATACTGATACTTGTATGCTACTATGACTTTTAGACTTGGCATTAAGCTTTTATCAATTACCTTTTGTTTATATGACACGATAATACTAATATTTAAATATATATATATATACATTTTTTTTATTCATTTTTTTACTTAATTAATTACTGTTTCGATTTATTACTATTTTACATGTAAAGCGCCTTGAATAGTTTCTAACTAGAGTTGGCGCTATATAAGTATATTTATTTATTATTTATTTATTTATGCAACACATTGCTGTATTGTATTTATTTTAATTACGATGATGTTATTTGTAGAAAAAACACATTAAATATTTTCATGTGATAGATTTGTAACTGTATTAGTTGACATTTTTTAGATAAACAATATTTGTCAAAATAATAATGATCAAATGATGTATCCCCTTGTCATTTTCTAATCAATAAACCCAGGCTATTTATGTATAATTTACAAATCATTTTCTAGGTCGTGGGGGTCTCGCCATTACCCTCGTCACTCAGTTTGACATCAAGTTGGTGCATGCGGTTGAAGAAAGAATCAGTAAGTGGGGACGTGTTCTGTAATGATACTCTCAGATATATTTTTGTTCCCATAGTTAAGACGAACGCTGGAACGCAATCCTTTTTAGTTGCTGCACCAACTTTGTGGATCTTTCTCCCTATCAGTGTTATAGTTTCATTTCGCCGTCATCAAAAAACCTATCTTTTTAGTACTACATACCCTCCTTGGCTTCTTAGCAATTCCATCCATCTGTTGACGACTGTTGCTCCGTA
The DNA here is from genome assembly GCA_963995525.1 of Escarpia spicata. NCBI lineage: Eukaryota > Metazoa > Annelida > Polychaeta > Sabellida > Siboglinidae > Escarpia > Escarpia spicata. The sequence goes on along the minus strand of OZ023216.1, from coordinate 47,808,107 downwards.
CATGACAATGAGAATGCTTAATCCTTTGGCTTTGTTGTGCCACTAAGCTTAGATTTTCCTACAATATTGGCACTAAAGAAGTCATTCCATTATTATTTTAGTGAGAAATTAAACAGTTCATCAAGTTTCATTTTGTTTAACCCTAAAATGAAATGAGACTAAGGGTTCTATATATGAAGGATTTCAGAGCAGAATGCAATAAATGCATTCCTGAAATTTCACCCAAACATGGACCACATGTTTGTTCAACGATGTGTTCAGCTAGCAAATGTCTATTTTTGTATACAGAAATCTGATACATATCTTCTTTTTTCCAAAACAATGTATGTAAATTAATAATTATATATTAAATTAAGTTTTGCAGCAACTAAATTCCAAGTCTATGGGTGTTCCATGCCCCAACCGTCTGTGTGCTTTTTGTCTCCGGAGCCATATGGACCCATAGATGATTGCACAGCACAGTGTCTTCCTCGGCCGATGAGAGACAACCAATAATACGGAAACCTATTATGAGATGTGACGGTGTTTGTTGCAGACATGAAACTTGTGGAGTACGACGTGAAGGAAGAGGAAGTGACGACGATCCTCACAGAGGTGGCTGTGGCCAAGAGGGAGGCTGAAATTGTAAGTGTATCGCTCACTCACTCACTCATCCCTTCACCGATCATAGAGGTGTGCACTTGGAGGCTTCCACGGTGATCTTCTTCCATCCGGGACGGTTGTGGGCCACAAAGCTCCCTTAGGTGTAGACCCATCCACTTTCGGATGTTGTCCATGTAAATTTTGTTTAGGTCTTCCTCATTGTTTGACTGTGTCTTGTAATATTTGTTTGGCAAGTGTGTTGTGTCTGGTTGTATGGCCAAACCATTGGAGTTTTTGGCATGTCACTGTCAGACAAGGTGGTTCTTTAGGTCCTGTGGCTGACACATTAGTGATATATGAAAACCGTTAGAAATTGTTTGGATGTTTCTGAAAAAAAATCGTTTCAAATGCAGATATTTTTTTGGGACTCGGCTTTCAATGTCCAGCTTTTGCATCCGTATATCAGCACTGAAACAATGTAGCTTATGTAAAGTCATATCTTTCTTGCTGTTTTGATGTTGTTGTTGCTCTGTAAGAGTATAGCTCTAGTAATATAAAATAACATGTTACTTTTCTTCCAAAGGGTTTTAGATTAATCCTAAACATTTGGCATCTCGGATGCAAATCATCTAGGAGGAAAATATTACACAACCACAGACATACTGTACATGTGAACTCAACTACAATTAGATATGCATTTGTATGAGCATTTCTGTAATGGATTCTCTTCAGGGGTGTTTTCAGAGACACAATTTTCTGTTTTAACCATTGTTAAAGGGCAACATCGGGCTGACGAGCTCCGAAGATTGCTAGTGAAACGGTCCCCTAGACATCTTGTAAGGTCAACGGGGAATGATTTGAGGGTGTCACAGCACTGCAGCCTAAGCCTGTAAGATGAAATCATCACCTGATAATGAGAGTTGTCTGTCTCTTGTGACTGTAATGTTTGATGGCTGCAGAGCCTGGATGAACAGGACTTCGGAGAGAAGAAAGAGATCAACAAACGCAAAAAGCTCATACTGGAAGGCAAGGTGTGTCTCACTGCTGTATCCTCATGTCTTAACTGAATCAGCAGAAACTGACAGTCATTGTATTAGTCTCCTTTCACCACATTGTTAATTGACATTGACCATCAGGGAAGGTGTCCCTCATAACAGGGAATATGTGTGGTTAATAAGACAAGTCCTCAATATCAGAGGCATACTGATATATTTTGATAGAATTTGTGAAATGTTCTTTTCTTCCATAAGCTTTTGTGGCATTGTTGTTTCGGAGCTACTGTGGTTGGTGGAATTTAATAAAAGTAATTGAAATAATATTAAAATTCCATATATTATGACATTAGCGTCAAGTGACCACATTGACTAGTACATAAGGTATGCATTAATCATTGATGTACCTCACCTGTATAAGAAAATATCCTTGAACTAAGTTTTACTCTGGAAATGAGTATTTAACTAAAGTGTATTAGTATTATTTTTATTATAAAATGGTTTTGTTAGGTTCAACGAAATATAGACCATTGAATACATATTTGATCAAAATTGTGTTTATAACTTATAAATAATATTTGATTTCTTGTTTGACAATCTAAATGTTACATTTACATAGTAAGCAGCTGTCACCCATGCTGCCGTGTTCCTTTGCGATAACGGATGACATCAGTTTGTGATATTAGTTTTACAGCATTTTTGCTCCAGTACCAATGCCTTGCCCTCGCAATCTTGTCTTTAGCGCTATTTGGGGGGGTGCTAAAAACTGTTCATGATAGTATCTACTCAGTTAGAATTGTTGTAAAATGGCAGTGCCAGTATATCAAAACCATTGTCCACAAACTTGTTTGTTGACAAGCGTTAAAACTGTCCACACACTGCTGTGGAAGACTAAAACAGCCTTAAGTACGGGGATGATTCGAGAAAGTATTCAATACAGATGTATCGCGTTTCAGGACCCAGATGAAGAAGACAGGAAAAGGTCGCGGAAAGACAAAATGAAACACAAGCATTTGGCAGCGAGAAAACATTCAGGAAATGTGGCAAAGAAGAAATGACATTTCACTTGAAATTAGTGAGACTGTAGGTGTGTGCAAAACGTGGCGGATGTGAGTGAATAAAGTGAAAAACATGTCTTTCAACTTCTGTACTTATGACTGTTGACATTACCTGGTAATATTGTAAAAAAGTGAAAAGGTAAGTTCTTATATAGACTGGTTACCAATCATTGGGATTGCTTAGAACACTTTACTCTTCATTCCCTGGCAAACCTGTTCAATCGAACACTATTGTTACTTCTGGGAAGTATTCAGCCACATTGCAATTACGCCAAAGACTTCACACTGGTACATAAATACCCACCACTGATTATAGCCAGGTACTCATTCACACAGCTGGAGCAGTGTGGAGTAAATGAACTTGCCGTAGGTTCTAAAGAGCAACAAGAGAACACAAATCAGGAACCTCTCGATTCAGAGTCAGATGCTCTAATAACTATGCTAGCGTGCCCCAAACAAAACATCTATGTATTATGAAAGTTGAGAGAGAAACAGAAAATAGGGTAGGTCACATTACTAAAGGTATGGCGATATCAGACCAGAAGTAGAAATAATGAGGTAGTTTGGTAGAACCTCCTGGACAGTGTATAGTAGTAGTTACCTTAAACCAGGCATCTTGTATTAATTCCTAAGTCGGTTGATTCTATATTTGTATTACCTGTGTGGAAGATCTAATAAACATAGTCAATGCATTTACAAGTTAATTAGTATGAAGGTACATATATCCCCTTTTACTGCATGATAGCCAGTCCTATGAACCACTTGGAGACTACTGTTCAACCCCTGGCAGACCTGTCCATTTCAATAGCAATTTGACTTCTCTTAGAAACATTCAGTAACTGTGCAATTACTGTGCAAGAGCTATTTAATCACAACTCTGCCACAGTTAAATGCCCAGTTATCCTGTGGACTGACTTTCTCCAAAAAAATCCCAACATTTTATTGGCTGATAAAAGTTGGATCCGTCCTTCCACATATGGCTGTGTCTGCAATAATTAACACGATCTTACCAATGTTGGTTGGGCTCCAATCCACTGTTAATATTATTAATTCAATCCACCATCTTCCATCAGAAACACCAGATTTTATTAAATCGTATGCACTGCTTTTCCCACAGCTATTCTTCTCTTGCATTACCGTCGCCTGTCGGCACCTGCATTCCCTTCTTTTTGTGGTTGCTCTTCCCCTAGATAAATATAGCTTTATTCATTCTAAACATATGCGATGCTAAATTAATGCTGGTAACAAATTATAGGAAAAACATAAGTTTAAAAGTTTTACAGAATAATTAAAATATATATATACAGGTTTCCTAATACCTGTGTGGTAACATTTAAATATAATCTACTGACATACTTAAATCTCAAGTCATCAATTCATACAAACAATATAAATAAATGATATATATATAATAAATACATTTTATATATTAATAATAATATATAAAATTGGTTAAATGGTTTACTTAAGTGTCGCCGCCTGGCGTTCTTCAAATACACGAAGTACAGCTGATACCATGTGTTTAACCAGAGCTCTGGTTGACGTACAAGTTTCACGCATGAGATAACGTATGCTCTGAACCGAGTGATCTGACACATTGTATTAAAGTTCACGTTGGCCATCACTATTTTTTGGTAAGATGTTACGATGCTAGATGCATCGCTGCACATGTTGTTCACAACTCTGTAAAAACATAAATGGGTTCGGTGGGCGATAATTGGTAGTGACCAGTGTCCACGTCAATTCGCTGCAACAGTTTATAATTGCTATAAATTCACCATAACATCTAGGATTGATGTGAGCATACACTTAATCTCGACTTGTCGGATCATGTCAGTTTGAAGGCGCACGGCTGACCTGGACCAATCCACTATTGAAAAACTCTGAAGTCTAGGCGTTATTCCGTTAACTTAACTTTCTGTTTCTGTTATTCTGGTCTTAACTTAAGTCAGGCCAGAGGCAGAGGCCAGAGCCACAGAGCAGGGCTTGACTATCAAAATAAGATACAAACAAAGTGTGTAATCTGACTATCCCATACTATAAATAATCGTGTTTAAATAGGTTCATAATTATGGAGATTATGATGGATTTAAAGTGGATTGATGACATAAGTCACACATAAAGAGTTAGACCTATAATTAATAATAATAAGATAACTTCTGTAGCGCCTAAATCCTTGGAAACCAACATCAGAGGCGCATAAAAACAACAGGATTGGTCAGTCTCAAAATCCATAAGTAGTATTCCATTTGTCAACAGATGGGTCAAGGCGCTAGGGCAGATGGGTCAAGGCGCTAGGGAGCTATGGTGGATAAGCAAGGTTGTAAAGAAAAGTTTTTAAATGACGATGGAATTTTGTAATATTTTCATCTGATCTAACACTAAGAGGGAGCATATTCCAGAGTTGGTGCAGCAACAGACAAAGCCCTTGTTCCAATGTTAGTGTTGACTCTAGGAACAAAAAGTAGGTGAGAACTAAATGATCGAAGCTGGATAGGTTTTCTTAGAGGAGTAAGCAATGAATGCAAATAACATGGTTGCTTACTGGACAGTGCCTGGTATGTAATGGTACATATCTTAAATATTATAAGATATCATACAGGAAGCCAATGCAGACTTCAAAAGTAGTACAGAGCGAGAAAAAAACGAGATCTTGTAATTACCCTTGCCAGACAATTGAGTTTTAGCAACAGTAAATTACATATACCGGCAAATAAAAAGTGGATTTGTGGACACACACACAAGTTAATTAATTAAACTTGGAGTCCAATGTATGTAAGAGTATGTTCAGAATATTACAAAGGCAGAACATTACTACTCTAGAAAGATAGTAATTAAACCACTAAGCGCAAGGTTTGAAATGTTTGTATATTTTATATGAGAACTTTACAACTCACTATTCAGTCACGTTTTATTTCTGTCCTAGATAGACCAACAACTGAAAACATTGACAGCACTGCAGGCGTTGGACTTGAAGATGGAAGAAGTTACAAAGAAGAAAAAGAAATGTAAAAGTAAACACAAGGATTCTGAGGTGAAAGACCAGCTGAGTGTTGGTGAAGAAGAGGCTACTGGTGGGTCACAGAAAGTAACAGCCAGGCACAAACATAAGAAGAAAAAGAATGTGGAGAGGACCTTGCAAGACCAAGACGTCCAACTCCCTGTCACAGTGAATAAGAAGAAACATAAACATGGCCACAGTGACGCTGGAGATATTGATGTGGAAGAAAGTCCCATTTTAAAGAAGAAAAAGAAAAACAAAAAGAAGAAACAGCAAACAGACCTTGTAGAAGTAGGGGAGAGCGGGGAAAGCAGAGAGAGTGGGCATGAAAGCACATTGGGTGTAGTTCCAGCTGACACAAAGAACAGTACGAAGTGTGACTCTAGAGAGGAGCAAACAAGGGAAGAGAGCACTTGTAGAAAGAAGAAGCACAAGAAACACGTTGCAGAAGAATCACTGAGTGATGTTGAACAGACCAACGCAAAGACACACAAACTAAGTGCTGGTGGGTGTAATGGGGAAGTCAAGACAAACAATGAAGACTGCAGCACTCACAAGAAAAAGAAGATGAGGGTGGCAGACGAATCAGAGAATGAAACTGAACACACTAGAATCAAGAAACACAAACACAGCCATGAAAATGGGGACATCAATTTCAGTTCCAGTTCAACACAAATGACTAGCAGCAAAGTGAAGAGGAAAAAGAAGAGAAAGGCAGATGACAATTCAGCTAGCATCAAGTTGGAAGTAGCACCAGCTGACTGGAATGTTAAGAAGTCAAAGAAACACAAACAGTGTGATAAAGACACGAGATCATCTAGTGCGTCTCCACCAAACGATGGTGCGGAGATTCAGGTCGTGAAAAAGAGGAAGAAGAAACGTAGAGAAGCTGACCAGCGTGTCGTAGCATCATCCTGCACAGACAGCCCCGGTGGTCAAGTATTTGATGTGTCACCCGCCACCATACCAACCAACAACACAGCATCAAATGGCGCTAATCCTCGTTTCCTTGGCCAGTGGCGAACGGCGGAACTTGCTACAGGCGATCGACAGAACAAGTTCTTCCGTCTGCTTGGCAGCTTCAAGGCTAGCTCTGGCCAGAAGGCGACCAGTGGGACATTTAACAGTGCTCTCAGTGCTGACAAAGAGATGCTCTTAAACAAAACACTTGAGACACAGTTTGATAATGCATTGAGTCATGTCGTGAACCGGCAGCGTGGGGGTGGCCTCGGGTACACAGCGCCACCTGGTGAGAACAAAAAGTTTTACATCGATAGAACATCTTCAAAATCAATCAAGTTTGATGACTAACTGTCGCACAAACATGCCTGAAGGTCTGGTCAACTTGACTTGTTAAGGTGTTGTCGCCATTTGCAGTTAACCCTGTCAGATATGTGATCCATCATGAATTGTATACATGGAATATTTATGACATCGCATTCAAATATTAAATCACTTGAAATTTCGGGTGATGTTTTACAATCATTTCTTCCAATTACACAACATTGTGCTTAAATCCATTCTCAGTAGAATTATGGACATTTGAATTGTATCATGTTGGTTTTGAGGGGGGTATAAATTGATACAGTGGCATCACATATCAAGTGGAACAGGTATTGATAGTCATGGCTATCAGAACCGGGCAGATGGTGGGCAATAAATATCTTGGCAACTGTTTCATGTCAGTTGACTTCGGGTATTGGTTGTGGATGGTTTCCCCAACCACGTATTGGTAGGAATGGGCAGTGTTTTGGAACACAACATATGTATATAGTTTCTTGTTATAATATGCAACATGCCACAGCAGGTATTAAGTCGCTAAAAATTATGAAATCGAGTTCTGTGCCATTTTGGATTTCACAGATCACAACCTTTAAAATGATGCCTCATTTGCGGAGATGTCAGTAGTTTTACATGTGTTACAAAAACTTAAGCAAACTTTAAAAGCAACATTTTGAGAAACAAGGTATTGTCTATAGCTTTCCAATCTGTGTTTGTAAATGCTTACCTTTTATTAGTTTTGGATTGTTTTTAGTAAAATAAAGCAACTTTGAAAGATATGGTTATAAAGTAAAATCACAACAAAGGAAAAACCTAGACTGCTATTGTGGACCAATGTGTGACCAGAATGGATCCTGTGTGACTAATACCCAGTTCGCTGTTGGAGGTTTACAGGGAAGGGCTCACATCACCAGTCTTCTTTACTACTGTTTCTCTACATCTCTCTCGATCTTCCATTCTCAGCCAGTTAAGGTGTCGCTGTGTGCTGGGACCAGTGCCTGGATTAGCATGGTTCCACTATGTTCTAAATGGACACACCGAAATGTTATTGAGATGTATTTCACGCAGGGCATACATACTATGCACGGTCCAGTTAGGTTAGGGCATGGACACGCAAAATTTGAACTCTGGGAAAGGAGTGAATGAATACAGCAAAGAATGAAGGATTATCAAACACACATTATCCAGTATTTCCAGACAATAATACACATAGAACTTGTAACAGGAAGAGAAAGACATCGGCCTAGATACACTTAGTGACTGGACTTTGGAGAAATTGTCTATGATAGGAGGCCTAAGTGAAAAAGCTTCCTTTATATTCCAAAATGTCAAGCTTTGAGAAACAATTATACTTCTTGTTTGATTACATTAGCAACAACCGTATTGATGGACGCCCTTTATTTCAAATAGAAAATACAGATCTATATCATAACATTTGGTGTACACATTGAAGCTATAAAATAGTTAGGTAAAAAATATACCATTCAGTGTATATGCACATACCTGAACCTATGTTTTCACAGTATCTTTGGGCTTAACAAACCAGATATTTTAAATGCCAACAAATTACATCATGTGATGCAATGTAATGGCTGAACATATTATAAAAACAACAGAACTGTGGAAAAATTAGAAACTTTCATTTTTCATATCCAAGAATCATGTTAAATTACCTGGTAGAGGCTTAGGTACTGATGAAGTCGGCGTGACACGTCAACGAAAGCCTCTACCAGGTAATTTAACATGATTCTTGGATATGAAAAATGAAAGTTTCTAATTTTAAAACAAACTATCCTGAAGAATGTTCAGTAATAATAAAAATAACAGAACTGTGGTCTTAGTGTAAATGCCGTCTTTAAAAGTCAATTATATTGTATCAGTACCACATCTGTGGGGCTGCTTTCACCGGGACTGGAGGGGTTGATAGGTGAGTGGGTGGTCACCCCCCCCCAACTGGTACTAAATGATTGACAGATGTTCCACCTTTGGAAGTATAATTATATTTCGATACATTATAATAGTTGCACGGCCAACAAACTCGTGCTGTTTTGCATTCAAATTGAACCACGATTCAATTACACTTTCATTTTGATAGATATCACGCCTCGTTCATCATATATCAGCAACGAACATGTTGCTTCAATAACATTAATACAAGCTGCTTGTAGGTAATTATCGATGTAATAATTAGCAAGATGGCCAGCCGTGCAACTAATATCAATGTATGTGTACTGTTTTCGATTGTGCCGATGCACAGATTAGAAACATGTTCGTAGTGCAAGAATTAGACTGTTTCTTACACGTATCAACTACTGGAATCATCCACAGAATGAGTGGAAATGTTTCAACCAACACACCCATGCAAGCTGACCGCTGGGCCATCGTGTTTAACCTGTTTATTTCGAACCTATACAAGAGCATCAGACGTATGCAAACTAAAGTCTTCACAAGCAACTTCACCAGCTACAAAACACAACGTACACAAATGCAGCATATACTTTAGGTAAAAACAAATGGAAGCTTCCTACTCTAACAGGTGCTATATCTTTACCACAATACATTTTGTTAATGAGTTTGATGAACATTCTAACAATAACCTGGTATTCTGTACGATCAACACGCTTTACCGTCATATAAAAGCCCTAAGCTTCTCAACTCGATCACACCAATCGACCTACAACAAGCCTCTCTCACAATCGGCAAAAGCACAAAACACTGTCCTACTTAACTACACCACTCTGAACACCTGACACTAAACACTTCAGCAGCTAAGTCCCTGACTGTGACAGTACATTCTCAAACGTGTTAGTTATGTGAATATCAAGTCCATCCATAGCACTGACTGCATATCATTCTCAACCCATCGTAGCGAAACAAGCAACTGTGTACAATCTAGGCCGTCTACATAAACACCGACACGAGGAGACCAGAATCACCGCATATGACTAAAACTTGCTTTATACTTTTTCGTTCTGCCTTTCGTTAAACTAACAAACATGCTACAATGTGAACTGATGCTGCCGTCCACATGTTTGCCTGGCAACGCACCCGGTTCCTTAGCAACGGCTGTGGTTGCCAAGCGCTGAACTGACACGATGGTTACATGAGGGAACACCGGTCATCTTTGGTCGGGTCACCCTGAAACGGACACAGAGGAGGTCATACATGGACACACAGAATCCGCACAGGAGGTCATATACATAGCCATACATTTTTTTCATGATCAAAGTAAATTCTTTTGATTTTAACAGAATTAATTTTTTTTATTAAACCAACTGCACATAGAAGCATTCAAAATTTAAACATCAATGTACAGAATATGTGATCGACTAAATGAGTTGAGTCTACAGGCCGTCTTCAACATGGACATTTTCAATGCAGCAGTTGTGTCCACAGGCCGTCTTCAACAGACATTTTTAATGCAGCAGTTCTGTACAAAGATTTATATTCGTGCAGGAACACAAATTTTGACTGGAGTCTGTTGAATGTGGCAAGCAGTGTGCATGACTGGAGTCTGTCGAATGTGGCAAGGAGTGTGCATGACTGGAGTCTGTCGAATGTGGCAAGGAGTGTGCATGACTGGAGTCTGTTGAATGTGGCAAGGGGTGTGCATGACTGGAGTCTGTCGAATGTGGCAAGGAGTGTGCATGACTGGAGTCTGTTGAATGTGGCAAGCAGTGTGCATGACTGGAGTCTGTCGAATGTGGCAAGCAGTGTGCATGACTGGAGTCTGTCGAATGTGGCAAGGAGTGTGCATGACTGGAGTCTGTCGAATGTGGCAAGGAGTGTGCATGACTGGAGTCTGTCGAATGTGGCAAGGGGTGTGCATGACTGGAGTCTGTTGAATGTGGCAAGGAGTGTGCATGACTGGAGTCTGTCGAATGTGGCAAGGAGTGTGCATGACTGGAGTCTGTTGAATGTGGCAAGGGGTGTGCATGACTGGAGTCTGTTGAATGTGGCAAGGGGTGTGCATGACTGGAGTCTGTCGAATGTGGCAAGGAGTGTGCATGACTGGAGTCTGTTGAATGTGACAAGGGGTGTGCATGACTGGAGTCTGTTGAATGTGGCAAGGGGTGTGCATGACTGGAGTCTGTTGAATGTGGCAAGGAGTGTGCATGACTGGAGTCTGTCGAATGTGGCAAGGAGTGTGCATGACTGGAGTCTGTCGAATGTGGCAAGGGGTGTGCATGACTGGAGTCTGTTGAATGTGGCAAGGAGTGTGCATGACTGGAGTCTGTCGAATGTGGCAAGGAGTGTGCATGACTGGAGTCTGTTGAATGTGGCAAGGGGTGTGCATGACTGGAGTCTGTTGAATGTGGCAAGGGGTGTGCATGACTGGAGTCTGTCGAATGTGGCAAGGAGTGTGCATGACTGGAGTCTGTTGAATGTGACAAGGGGTGTGCATGACTGGAGTCTGTTGAATGTGGCAAGGGGTGTGCATGACTGGAGTCTGTCGAATGTGGCAAGGAGTGTGCATGACTGGAGTCTGTTGAATGTGGCAAGCAGTGTGCATGACTGGAGTCTGTCGAATGTGGCAAGGGGTGTGCATGACTGGAGTCTGTTGAATGTGGCAAGGAGTGTGCATGACTGGAGTCTGTCGAATGTGGCAAGGGGTGTGCATGACTGGAGTCTGTCGAATGTGGCAAGGAGTGTGCATGACTGGAGTCTGTTGAATGTGGCAAGCAGTGTGCATGACTGGAGTCTGTCGAATGTGGCAAGGGGTGTGCATGACTGGAGTCTGTTGAATGTGGCAAGGAGTGTGCATGACTGGAGTCTGTCGAATGTGGCAAGGGGTGTGCATGACTGGAGTCTGTCGAATGTGGCAAGGAGTGTGCATGACTGGAGTCTGTCGAATGTGGCAAGGAGTGTGCATGACTGGAGTCTGTCGAATGTGGCAAGGAGTGTGCATGACTGGAGTCTGTCGAATGTGGCAAGGGGTGTGCATGACTGGAGTCTGTTGAATGTGGCAAGCAGTGTGCATGACTGGAGTCTGTTGACTGTGACAAGGGGTGTGCATGACTGGAGTCTGTTGAATGTGGCAAGGGGTGTGCATGACTGGAGTCTGTCGAATGTGGCAAGGGGTGTGCATGACTGGAGTCTGTTGAATGTGGCAAGGGGTGTGCATGACTGGAGTCTGTCGAATGTGGCAAGGGGTGTGCATGACTGGAGTCTGTTGAATGTGGCAAGGAGTGTGCATGACTGGAGTCTGTCGAATGTGGCAAGGGGTGTGCATGACTGGAGTCTGTCGAATGTGACAAGGGGTGTGCATGACTGGAGTCTGTTGAATGTGGCAAGCAGTGTGCATGACTGGAGTCTGTTGACTGTGACAAGGGGTGTGCATGACTGGAGTCTGTTGACTGTGACAAGGAGTGTGCATGACTGGAGTCTGTTGAATGTGGCAAGGGGTGTGCATGACTGGAGTATGTCGAATGTGGCAAGGGGTGTGCATGACTGGAGTCTGTTGAATGTGGCAAGGAGTGTGCATGACTGGAGTCTGTCGAATGTGGCAAGCAGTGTGCATGACTGGAGTCTGTCGAATGTGGCAAGGGGTGTGCATGACTGGAGTCTGTTGACTGTGACAAGTAGTGTGCATGACTGGAGTCTGTTGAATGTGGCAAGGGGTGTGCATGACTGGAGTCTGTCGAATGTGGCAAGGGGTGTGCATGACTGGAGTCTGTTGAATGTGGCAAGGAGTGTGCATGACTGGAGTCTGTCGAATGTGGCAAGCAGTGTGCATGACTGGAGTCTGTCGAATGTGGCAAGGGGTGTGCATGACTGGAGTCTGTCGAATGTGGCAAGGAGTGTGCATGACTGGAGTCTGTTGAATGTGGCAAGGGGTGTGCATGACTGGAGTCTGTTGAATGTGGCAAGGGGTGTGCATGACTGGAGTCTGTTGAATGTGGCAAGGGGTGTGCATGACTGGAGTCTGTTGAATGTGGCAAGCAGTGTGCATGACTGGAGTCTGTTGAATGTGGCAAGGGGTGTGCATGACTGGAGTCTGTTGAATGTGGCAAGCAGTGTGCATGACTGGAGTCTGTTGAATGTGGCAAGCAGTGTGCATGACTGGAGTCTGTTGAATGTGGCAAGGGGTGTGCATGACTGGAGTCTGTCGAATGTGGCAAGGAGTGTGCATGACTGGAGTCTGTTGAATGTGGCAAGCAGTGTGCATGACTGGAGTCTGTTGAATGTGGCAAGCAGTGTGCATGACTGGAGTCTGTTGAATGTGGCAAGCAGTGTGCATGACTGGAGTCTGTCGAATGTGGCAAGCAGTGTGCATGACTGGAGTCTGTTGAATGTGGCAAGGGGTGTGCATGACTGGAGTCTGTCGAATGTGGCAAGGAGTGTGCATGACTGGAGTCTGTTGAATGTGGCAAGCAGTGTGCATGACTGGAGTCTGTTGAATGTGGCAAGCAGTGTGCATGACTGGAGTCTGTCGAATGTGGCAAGGGGTGTGCAAGCACACATACAGAAACACGATGTTGCCACAAGACAGGCACAAATCAGATCTTATATATTTGTTGTCATAAAGGGGACAATCTTTCCTTATATGGGTTAGAGACTGGTGAGAAAATGAGAGAAGTGTTATACCAACAACGAGTGTGTTAGAGACAGTGAGGAGATAATGAAAGAAGTGTTACATCAGCAACATTGAGTGTGTTAGAGACTGAGGAGATAATGAAAGAAGTGTTACATCAGCAACAACGAGTGTGTTAGAGAATGTGAGGAGATAATGAGAGAAGTGTTACACCAACAACAAGAGTGTCAGAGACTGTGAGGAGATAACGAGAGAAGTGTTACACCAACAACAAAAGTGTTAGACATTGTGAGGAGATAACGAGAGAACTGTTACACCAACAACAAGAGTGTTAGAGACTGTGAGGAGATAACGAGAGAACTGTTACACCAACAACAAAAGTGTTAGACACTGTGAGGAGATAATGAGTGAAGTGTTACACCAACAACAAGTGTGTTAGAGACTGTGAGGAGATAATGAGAGAAGTGTTACACCAACAACATGTGTGTTAGACACTGTGAGGAGATAATGATATAAGTGTTACACTAACAACAAGTGTGTTAGACATTGTGAGGAGATAACGAGAGAACTGTTACACCAACAACAAGAGTGTTAGACACTGGGAGGAGATAATGAGAGAAGTGTTACACCAACAACGAGTGTGTTAGAGACTGTGAGGAGATAATGAGAGAACTGTTACACTAACAACAAGTGTGTTAGAGACTGTGAGGAGATAATGAGAGAAGTTTTACACCAACAACATGTGTGTTAGACACTGAGGAGATAATAAGAGAAGTGTTTCACCAACAACAGATAACAACAAATGTGTTAGACACTGTGAGGAGATAATGAGAGATGTGTTTCACCAACAACAAGTGTGTAAGAGACTTTGACGAGACAACAAGAGACGTTACGCCAGCAAGGAGTAAGGACCTGTTGATGAAAGACTTCCTCCGTGCCCACCTCGTATCCACTGTCTACGATGTCTTCGCCCAGACCACTCATGTATGTAGACCGACGCTGCATGGAACGCTCCATCTCACGGGTCGCGACCTCCTGCAACCATCACGACATGTCACATGACAACAACTGCATCACTGCACAAGACACAATATAACATACAGTGTATCTAACTAGAATGTTTCCAAGGATCATACAAGACTGCCTGGAAGAAAAGTAACGCTTTTCTCTTATGGACATTATGTGACCTGTAACTTGCCACGGCTCAGTGCGTTGCAAAATGTTTGCTGCAATTAATGCGCGAAGACTATTCGTACACAAATATCCACCACTGCCTATAGCCAGGTACTCATTCATACAGCTGAGTGAACTGGATCAACGTATGGTGAACGAACTTGCCCAAGGTTCGACACCGCAGCACAGGATTTGAACCAGGGTTCTCTCAGTTGAGTCTGAAGCTCTAGCCACTGCACCACGGCGCTAGACCTTTTCTTGAAGATTGTATATATTAGTTAATGGTTATTAAAAATACTGTAGAATTTTATCCCGATATTCTGCTACTTAGGCCGATTTCCAGTGGTTGTAGAAACCTTGCAGGAGAGTTGGTGAGCTGCAATCTCTTTCTCAGGTTCTGCCAGTGCAATAGGGATTCCCATTACGCATTATAGTTACTGTCCACATGGAGGCATTCCGTTTGACACTGGGACAATTGCAGGCAGTGAGCCAAGGCTAGTCCAATATACAGGTTTACAGCTGGCCATTCCACTCAGCCACCCCAGTGATCAGAGCAAAGTCCACTATCCAGTTATAAATAGAGGACGAGGCTTACAGCAGTACAGAAATAGCGGGAACATTTTTCATTTTGGGGGGCCCCTGAGAATGATTCAATCAAATACAGATTTCTTGTGTATAGTGGCACTACCACATGAAAAGTCTAGGCAAAAATCAGAGAAAAAGTTACTGAAGAGTTTTTGAATAGGCAAAATGTGAAAATTTACCAGTTTCGGGGGGCCCCTTAAAATGATTCAATGAAATACAGATTTCTTGTGCATAGTGGCAGTACCCTAAGATACGTCTATGCAAAATTAGAGAAAAAGTCGCTGAACAGTTTCTGAGATATGGCAGTTAATGGCGGACTCAGAGTGATGGCAGAAGTCTATTGGACCTTTGGCCCAAAGGACTAAAAACAACGTTTTGAGAAATTAGGTCATTTTGACTGTTACTGTTCATTGTTTTTAATCTATGGATTTGTAAATGTAAAGGCCTAGACAGCTCGCCTGCTGAACAGACCCGTGTGACTTAATACAGTCGCGCCTCGTTATAACGCGGTAGTCGGGGTCCACGAAATGAATCCGCGTTATAAACGGGGCGGGTTCCCGTATCTGCCGTCAGGGGCGCTACGACGACCGACACTGCTGCTGCACGAAAAACGCCATCGGCATCAAAGCCAAATTGTGCACGTTGCGCAGTCTATACGCAGTTTATGAAGCTTATTAAACTGCCAGCCAACGTCAATTTGTATTCTGTTTAAATGTCATACACTGTTGGACACAGTTGAATGTTGAACTGAATAAAATTCATGAACTGTGTACCGTTTTTAAATAAACAACGAACCAACAAGCCACGGTCAACTGAACTATAATATGGTACCACTGACGTAAGATCTAAAATAATGACCTGGCACTCAGCAGCTGAATATGCAAATGATTTGACAAACGCTGTGTTTGAGTTGATTAAGGATTTAAAGCTATAAGTACGATCGCAATTGGCTTAACTTCGTCTTTCAATCAATATCAAAATACCAATTTAGAAAGCACATTTACCGTGCCGAACAATATTACGATTCACCAATTCATATGCGGTTGACGAATTTATATTTTGGCGCACCAGTACAGGCAGTAGCTTTGCGTTCATCGGAGCGAAAAGCTAATATCTGTTACGCAGTGTTAGCTTACTGATCTTGCCTACTCAGCTGTATTAAAACGTATTTAACCCATTCTTAAGCAATTTCAATTGCACTTTACAAATCCGCCCGGCACCGAAACCAGGCGAACTCGCGATCCGTGGGAAATGCGCCATGACTAGCAGATTGGAAATGATTCGTTTGATGTCGGCGCAAAACAAACAATACTTCGCTCCACATTTACTCTTCCTAAAGTTAAAATTGACCATAATTATAGTCAAAGAAACTTATACCTTTGATAGCATTGGCATTGCAGAATAAACAACGGCAACGTAGTGACGCGCCTCACACTTGATTAGTTGCAGTTGTACGTCAACGTTAAATTTATTGTCCGCCAACTAGTCTTTCAAATATACACGTCGTGGACAAAGACGGGGATAACTTCACACAAAACAATCAACAGTTATTACTGTTAATATAATTTGTCATAGCGCCAATTTACCCCCTGGCGGCAGAAATTCGGGGCCCACGACCGGCCGCGTTATAACCGAATCCGCGTTATAACGAGGCGCGACTGTACATGGCTCACTGTAACAGGGCACATGTGTAATTTATGTGATACCGTGTTCTGGGGCGCTGTGGTGTACCCACCTCGCCTTGGTTGTTGAGTAGGACAGTGCGCATATTGTCGGCAATAAACCACTTCTGGCCCTTCATCACAAGGTCGGACGGAGGGGAATGTGTCTGGTCACTCTCGGAGCTCCACACCTACAACACATGTCATATTACACACCTACAACACATGTGTCATATTACACACCTACAACACGTGTCATATTACACACATAGAACATGTCTCATATTACACACAGATTGTATTACAAAGCTACAAAAATCTCAAATTACACATGTCTAGTATTACACACCTACAACACATCTCACATTACACACCGACAACACGTCTTGTATAACACGCCTACAACACACGTCTCACATTACACACCTACAAGTCTCATATTACACACCTATAACACCAGTGTTCGTGTTTAAAAAAATGCGGTCTTGGGACTCCAATTGGAGGCATTTGTAATGAATGTACTATTTGTGAGCCTTGGTGACGGAGGCCTACATGATATTAAAAAAATATGCTTTTAAAAATTGTTTTTTATTTGCAATGTGCCCCAATTGTAATATTTAGCAAATATACATGATTTTAAAAACATGCATGTGTGTAGATGTATGGCTGGATATTATTTGTATAGATGTTAACGGGTAGCACTTTGTTCTGCAAGACTTAAAAAATATATGATGGGCGATAATAGGGCATTGGCGGCAACAAACAATACTGACAGTGTTTGTCTGTGAAACTGTGGAGTTGTGACGAAGAGACGCGGTGACTGCTTCCGGGGGACATGGCGAAACTTCAAAAACTGTCACCCCTTGAAAAATAGCGTAATATCGCTCAAAAAACAGTGTTAACGTGAACACTGAACACGTCTCGTATTACACACCTATAACACCTATCTCATGTTACACACCTACAAGTAACAACACACATCTCATATTACATGTAGTCTTCCAAACAGGTCTCCATTCATAGTGCAGTATGCCCGCTACTAGTGACTAGTATGCCCGCTACTAGTGACTACTGACCTGATATTTATAGTAAATACAGGAATTCAAAGAAAATATCGGACAATTTTAACAAAATTTCAGCATTACTTCAAGTGGCGTCATCTATGGACTCATACGGCTGTTGTTATTGTAGTTGCTGGAGATCTGCAACTGGAGAGATTCGGCAGTGCACTCACAGTGATGTAGGCTGCGGCCTTGATCTGGATGTTGCGATGATATTTGTAGGTCGTCTCCTCGTCCTTGGCAATGTGCTTCAGCTGCCAGCTGCCCACCGACACATCCTGGTACAACGTTAGAGTCATTTGTCACATTACACAGTCTTGTCACAATGTCAGTTACGTTAAACGATTATTAAACACAGCCTCGTTGAAAAGCAGTGAAACTATGGTAGTTAAACCACGTTATGAGAGCAGCAGTCTGCTGGAATGCGCCAAGTGCCAACTTCGACAGGTCGTACCCCGGATACAAAGGGTATCACAATGTCTCTATGTATTTGGGCACTGTACATTTTCGGACGCCCTATAAGTCTACAAAAATAATTATTTTGATCTATTGTATTTTTTCAGACATTTCTTATTTTGACTTGTTTGAATACATACAGTACGTAACGACTTTGAGACAACTGAGAATTTAATTATTTATATGTGCCCGAATACACAGTCATCATAACAACTACAATCAATGGTCTCACGGACAAAATGAGTTCACCCATGTTGCGACAGCAGCAGCTTGCTGGTGGATGTACCTTGTCTGAGGTATTGTGGATCTTGACGAACTGGCCAGCCGGGTCAACCTCTGAGATCTCAATCACTCCGGTCGCCGACGATGTTGCGTTGAATGCTGACGACGATGACGACTGCAGGCGCGATATGTCACCCGCCCCCTGGTGGGAGACGGCCATTCGCTTGCGCTTGCGGGACCCGGCAGGTGTGGCACGGTGCGGAGTCTTGCCAGGCGTACCCTCCGTTGTGATGTTCAACCTGAACGACACAGACTTTTTGAATGCAACTGGTGCAAAGATACTAGAATCTACAGATGTGTCTTGGACAACTGCAAAGTCTGTCAAGTTTAGGGATCATCTCAGAATATCGATGTCCTAACACAGTTGAAATAACTTTCATCACAACTTTCATCTGGCCTCAACCCCCCACCCACCTCAGATGAAAGTTTGAACAAATTTATACAAAGATATTAAATACAGTGGTTAATCTATGTTGATTCACCGATGATCATCTTTACCTGGATTCGGGGTAAATCCACCTGCCGGTGATCATTTCAAAGTCATGTTATTCCGCAGGTTGTTGCGAGGGACGCAAAAATTGCTGCCATCTCACGGCGCTTAGGTAATCAAGGCTAATCATGTGACAGAATAAAACGAAGAATGAAACGGTGCAATCAGTTTCTCCGTGCGCACGAATAAAGTGAGAGGTGCTACATCTAAAGCATAATATATCAATGTTCAATGCCAAACGAAACTGCCTCTGACCACCCTAACTGAAAGTAATTATGTATAATATCGAGGCCTGGGTCATGATGAAGTTGACAAGGGGGAGAAACCATAAACCTGGAGAAATTTGTGGAATCTACAACCTAATCAATTGGAATTGTTATGTAGTTGAAATTTGGTTGAAATGTTCAATAGTAATATAAAAGCAACATGTCAATTACTATTACATTGCTTCCTATTACTATTACATTCAGTTTCTGCTCAACCTATTACTTCTATATTTGTAGTCGTTACGATTACATACTACACCAGGCCTGCTAATATCCGACATCAATGTTTTGAGATGATCCCTTACTTTTGAGACACAAGTCATACTGACATAAGAGACCAGTAGATTACTAGAGACCACTCACTAACTTTCCTAGATTACTAGAAACTCCAAGAGACCAGTAAACGACTAGAGACGATTAGAGACCACTCACCGACTCTCCTCTCCCTCCAGCAGTTTGCGGTAGGCGACGAGTTCAAGATCGAGCTGGATCTTGATGTCAAAGAGATCGCGATACTCTGTCATCTGATCTTCAAGGGCTTCTCGCAAACGGCGGATCTCCATGTCTCGCATGTTGAGGGCGTCCTCATACTCTGCTCGGTCTCGCTTTAGCAGTGCCTCGAGCTCACGCACTCTCACCTCATACTGCGCCATCTGGTGGGCGCGAGGAAAGACACGGTGCACTAGGTTGTAATGATTACTTTATATATCAATATACTGCGATATATACAACACGGTGTGTCGATACATTACCAAAACATTTTTGATTAACGTTCCGATTCATTTTGGGTGAACGAAAGAAATTAACATATTTATTGTTATTATTACTTTCAATCTGACAATAAAAATAATTACACACTATGCATTTTTATTTGTCTTATCATCAACATTTAAATATGCACCAGTGTACCATTTAGAAATGTTCAAGAACTCCAAATATACTTTTCCCTGGGGAACACTGAGTAAGGGCCATAATAACCAATACCATTATACCCCTTTCATGGCCAATGGGGCACAGAGGCCGGGTGGTTAGAGTGCTGGACTGTCGACCGGAGGGAACTAGGTTTGATAGTAATGGGAGATTTTAATGCACAAGTAGGGAAACGAACAAACGTTTCAGAAACGGCAACAGGCATGGTGTGAGAAACGAAAGAGGTGACACCTTGGTCGAATGGGCAACATCTGGAAAAGCCCAAATGGAGAAAAGAACGAAATTGACTAAATCCTGAAAAACAGGCCAGATATGGTCACTGACGGCAACGTCATCAACCAAGTCAACATCGGAAGTGACCACAGAACGGTAATGAGCAACATCAAACTGGACATCAAGGCTGAAAGGAAGAAGTTGATAAACAAGAGACCACCAAGTGTACAGTACTAGATGCCACACAAATAGGAACAAAAAGATCTGATTCTAACTCAAACTGCAACATTGATTCATCATTCAAGACACTACAAGAACTAGACGACATCGAAACCATGAGCGAAAACATAATGATGATCCCACTAAGTAGCCAAAGCAATCAACAGGCATGTAAAGACGAGAATATCGTCACCGACACGAGCACTGATGAAGAAACGACGAGAAAACAAATAGAGTACGCAGAAATATGCAAGACCATCAAAAAGAAAGCGAAGGAGGACATCAGGAAGTACAAACAAGAGATCATAGGAGAAACAATTATGTCATCAAAGAGCCTGAAGAAAGCCAGAAGAACACAGGCACTAGGCCAAGAAAGACTGATTACATATCTCGACAAGAAGCGTAGAGAAATACAAGACCAAGATATGATCATGGAGCGAATAGAGGAATTATACACCGAGCTATGCGACAGTGAACAGAGTCCCATAATTGACACCGACCCAAAAGAGGTATCAGAGATAACGCCATGGGAGGTGGAAGCTGCGCTAAGATATATGAAGAATGGGAAGACATCAGGCAACAACCATGTAAACATTGAAACATTAAAAGCAGGAGAAGATACCATCTCGAAGACACTGGCTAAGTTGTGTACTAAATGGTTATCACAAAGACGAATACCCATCGCACAGAAGAACACAAAGATGGTAATTATCTTAAAGAAGGGTAATACGAAAAACTTAAAGAACTACAGACCAATATGTCTGTTATCAAACATCTACAAATTATTCGCAAAGATACTAGGCTAGAGAAGACACTTGACGAAAACCAACCACGAGAGCAAGCAGGATTCAGACGCAGGTACTCAACGACAGACCACATACATGTCGTAAACCAACTGAAAGAGAAGTGCTGAGAATATAATATCCCGTTCTGCTTTCGTCGACTACGTCGGTGCAAACTCAAGCAATACTGACCTCCCTTCAAGATCAGGGGATAAAAGATGTTTACATCGAACTCCTGAAAGACATCTACACCAACAGTCCACCTACACAAAAAGAGCAACAAGATCAAGAGAGGAGTACGACAGTGTGACACCATATCGCCCAAGCTGTTTACGGAAACACTCGAAAGCATATTCTGAAGACTGACCAGGGAAACCAGAGGCTTGAGGATATATGGAGAATATCTACTACACCGCAAGAACTACAAAACATGCCGTAGGAGCTAGCTGATGAAAGTGAAAAACAACATTTCAAAGACAAAAGTGGTGCTAGAAAGTGACACACCAATATATATATCAACACCACACAGATAGAGAACATCGACAGCTACGTCTATCTGGGACAGCGATACAATATCAGAGACAAAAACCAAGACAAGAAGATCCAAAGATGAATCACCGCCAGCTGGACAGCATTCGCCAAACACCGCGACATCGTCAAGGGTAATTTTGGAACCTTGTTGAAGAGACAAGTCTTCAACTCATGCGTACTTCCAGCAATGATATACGGCGCGGAAACATGGAAACTCATCCAGGCAAAGAACAAGCTACCAGTCGCACAAACAAAGATGGAGAGAAGTATGTTAATCATCACATATCGGGAGAGAAAAACAAACATCTGGGTAAGAGAGAAGACAAAGGTCATAAACATGATAGAACAAATCAGAAGACAGAAGTGGACTACGAGATAACCAATGGGCATCGCATATTACAACCTGGAGACCTTACGATGGGAAACGATCTAGAGGAAGACCGGCGAGATATTGGAGAGACGAACAAAAAGAGTACTGGAAGGGCACCATCTGGCACAGGATAGCGCAAGAAAGGCAGACTTGGAAACGACATGCTGAGGTCTTCGCCCAACAACGGGACACTACGGCTGGACAATGATGATGGCCAGATTAATGCAAATATATGTCTGATATTGAATCCTATTAAATCAAGAAATGGTGCTGTGAGCGAATCCTGTAATTTACTCAGGTTGCATGTATACAAATAAATAAATACTTTTGATCTGATTCATATAAAATGTCCACAATATATAAGAAACTAATTTGTGGAGTAACTAGCCAGATATGTGACAAATATGTCGATTCAATAACAAAGCTAGTTTGATAACAAATAAAATATTGAAATAAATCTTGATAATTCATTTAAACAGTCAGTAATGATCAGAGGTGCTGCGTATGAAATCTTTATAAATTAATACGCTACCAAATGCAAAATTAATGAGATGTCTTTGATATATTTTATTGTCAACATCCCTGAACAGTTTTTACTTTTGATAAGAGTGTCAAAATAAAGTATATTAGTATTATAAATTAAACCAAAATCATAGATTTTTTATCATTTGTTCCAATAATTACATTGCGCATACACACCTAGGAACAGGCTTGTCCCATATACACAGCACAAATGTTGGTAAAAATAAACCGAGTTCGTTGGTTGATATTACGTGTAGTGTGTGCATGCATTACCTGTGCAGAGACCGCTGAGAGCTGACTCTGGAGCTCTTCGATCCGTCTCCTCGATTCCTTCAGCTCCTTGCGGTTGCTCTCAGACATTCCGTCCTTCGCCATTTCCATAGCCTTCAGCTGAGACAACTACAAGAATAACTTAATTGTACTACTTATTTTATAAAGAGCTATTTCCATTAAAACACTCAAAGGGCTGTACAAAACTAAATTAAAATATAGCATGTATATGTGTATCTATATATTCATACACAATTGCAAATATAACGCAAATTGAGTAAAATGACGTCGTAATATCAAGAAAAATAAGAAAGATTAATTTAGTGTATTTAATAACAAATTTTTATAACAAATAAAACTGTCAATTAAAGCCTAATTATTTTAATAAAATTTATAAATAGAGTATAATCTACCTATAATTACAACTACACACACACAAATTTAGTTTTTAAAAACTAATTTTGGTGGTAATGATGGTGTAATGAATTTACGTCTAGATCCCTGCTCACGTGGTATCAATGGAAAGCTGTTATTGGCCAATCTGCAAAAAATGTCATCAGCTAGCTAAGCTAATTCAGCGAATCTGAACAATGCATGTCAAACACCACGCCCCCGGCCCCCCGGAGCTGAAGTAAACAACAAAATGGTGTTGCAAAGAATTGTTCGCTTTGAAAGTTTACTTCAGATTATCTCAATTTACTGCATTAATATTTCAACAAAATGACTGACTGTATTCATGAATAAGGTTATTATATTAGTTCAGATAGTTAGAATGACTTTGGATGCTTTTTGAGGTAAAAATTCAACAACTTGGCAGTGTGATGTTTGTCCGGGCAAGCCACGTGTGTGCGCTGGTAGCAGAAGTGGCAGTGATCTGGCTGCTAGAACCGGCCTATTTTTAGATCAGAAAAAATCATAAAAGTTCTGAATGGATCTGATTAATTTTATGTTATTTGGTAGTTAACATGTGTGGCTACATTCACTGGACGCAGGGCATACGTCCACTAAGTAATTATCTGGTAGCAGGATAAAAAAAAAAAAAATTTTATGAAGTTCAGATAATATCCCTATGATTATTGAATGTTATATCGACTTTGTTATTACTAAAAAGCATTTCTTTAACAATAAAATGATACCTCATATTTTTGTGACACTTATTAGAGAAGTTGTGGTTTTTACTGTAACAGTACGGTACAGACCATTACATTTCCGTTGGCCAGTCGCAGGGTTAAGCATTAACTTCTAGACACAGGTGATTATATTGATGGATGACGATTTAATAATGAACACATTCAAGAACTATTCACAAATATTATTAGGGAAATTATTTCATTACATGTCCAGAAAGATTTCCTGTGAGATTTCTTTGAGATGCAAACAAAACTACCCAAGAAAACAGATCACAATTAAAAGCGTCAAACATTATACTGCATCACACTGCCACACGTAGCGGAGGCCACATTCACAGACCTTGCGTTGGAAGTAGGCCTCCGCCTCGTCACGAGTTGCCTTGATCTGTGCATCGTTCTCCTCCCTCATCTGTCTCAAGGCATCGGCCAAACGCGCTTCATAGTCCACCTGTATGCGACTGTCCACCTCCTCTATTTCTATGGTTGTCCTCGTCCGCGACTCATTCAGCTCCTACAACATTCCGGATGACTCATACCAGCATACCGGATGACTCAGGCTGACATGCCGGGAGACTCGTACCAACATGACGGGAGACTCATGCCAATATCATCAGAATTGAAACTGGACGTTTTGAACGCAATCACCTTCAACCTCAAGCTGGAACAGGTTATAACCGTACTAATAAAATAGAAATTGAGTTTCACGTTTTAATGAAATACCTGTTATATTTTATTATTGGTTTTTGTACATTTCTGTTTTTATAAGTCTCTCATAACTCTTTCTGAGTGGTCCTTGTATATAATGCTAGCTTTGTATGTAATGTATTTAGGTGTTTTGTATTTTATGCATGTATACATGGAGTGAGACTACCAACCAACACACTGGGCAACTCATTAAATTCACACCAACGTACCGGGCGACTCATACAACATACCAGGCGACTCATACCAACATAACAGGGAACATTCAAATCATGCTGGCATACATGCCACATGACTCGCTAACATACCAGGTAACTCATATACCAATATACAGGTGACTCATTTCAATTTCAACATACCAGATGACTCATACCAAGCAACTCATTCAACTCTTACAACATACCAGGTGACTCCGTACTGAGTGCGTACCTGTGAGTGGACCTGTACCTAGAGCGTACCTGTGAGTGGACCTGTACCTAGAGCGTACCTGTGAGTGGACCTGTACCTAGAGCGTACCTGTGAGTGGACCTGTACCTAGAGCGTACCTGTGAGTGGACCTGTACCTAGAGAGTACATGTGAGTACACCTGTACCTAGAGCGTACCTATGATTGCACCTGTACCTAGAGCGTACCTGTGAGTGCACCTGTACCTAGAGCGTACCTGTGAGTGCACCTGGCGGGAGAAGGCCAACTCCTCCTTGAGACTCTGCAGTCTGTTCTCGAGGTCGACACGCAGGATGGTCTCCTCCTCCAGCTGCTTCTTGGCTGTCGCCAGCTGCTTCTCCAACGCGTCCACTTGCTTGCGCAGTTTCTATGGCAACCAACACAACACCTCAACAGCCTGTTTCTGTAGCAACCAACTCAACAACATGTTTCTATAGCAACCAAAAGACCACCTCATCTACCTGCACACATCCGTTTTGGGAATCGGTCTGATTTTTTCATAATCGATATGGGCAAACCGATAGAGGATCAATTTTATCGTTTTGTGGACAGCCATTCTTGGACAGTGTGGTCACCAGGTGGCAGTACTAGTGCATCACATCAGTAGCAGTTGACGCAAACATGACACGTTTAATGTACACAACTATTCATAATGAGGGAAAATTGTCAAACGGCTGTGCGATGCTAACGGATGTTTATACATTTAATGCATCGCACCTAACATGAGGTATCCGAACAGACAACCTCCCATTAACATAATCCATGTGGAAAAGAAACCGAGTTAAAAACCTGTTTTTAATATTGCCTATCCTTATTAGCAATGATGTCCACCTGTTCACACTACACACGGTTAAGCGATTGTTTAATCCGCCACTGAGCTCGATTAAAGTTAACCACAAAACAAAACACAAGGTGAGCCAGAAGGCAGACAGTGAAGAAGGACTGAGAGAAGGTCTACTTACATGGCATTCTGACTCCCATTGCTTCCTCTGGTTGATGGCATCGTTGAGTCGCGCCTGGAGGTCGTTGACCTGAGCCTCCGCTCCGTAGAGTCGCTTCTCCGTTGACTGCAACTCGCGCTCCTTCGCTGCATATCTACAACACACCCACACAGTCTTGGTCAGTTCTTATATAGTGCAGCGGCCTGTCTTCAGACTGCTCAAAGCGCTTTACATTTTTCTCCCTGGCAGATTTGTTCAATTGAACACCATCTCTACTGCTCTGGAAAGCATTCAACCACACTGCAATTAATGCGCAATGACTATTCGTACACAAATATCCACCACTGTCTATAGTCAGGTACTCATTCATAAGCTGAGTGAACTGGAGAAATGTAAAGTGACCGAGCTTGCCCTAGGTTCGAAATGACCGCACAAGATTCGAACCCGATTCTCTCGATTGAGAGTCCAATCCTCTAGCCCCTGCTCACATCCAAACTTTTCGTTTTGGTGTTAAAAATCAATGGAGCTGTTATTTATAAATTCTAAGTAGTTTTTTTTTTTTTTTTTTAAACTGTTTAACTGCCTAAAAAGCACTTTGAATAGGTGCTAGCAGCTAACATAGCACGATCATTTACCGCTAGGCACACACGCTCATATGGACAGGAGACATTTGATACAGACTGTATCACAACGCTAGCCTGCTTGCCACACCATCTGGAAAAATTGTATTCCTACAATTCAGATCTTGATCTATGAAGAATGACTATGAAAACATTGATGCAAGTTAAACTTTATAGTTGTGATTTAAATAAAATTCAATTTCAATTAAACTTCCAAATTGAGGGACATTTTCATCAGTACGTGGTAAACAAACAGGATAAACAAAATGTTGATTGGTGAAAGTAGGACTGAGTTTCTGTTAAAAACCACCCACACATTCTCAGTCTGCATAATCACCAGTGACAGAGTTGACATGACACCAGCATAATCATTACTGTAACAGATACCTCAACACATAGTAGCCTGTAGCCAAATATCAGGCATTCCATTGTTGTATACAATGAACATAAAGTTGAGTCATATTGTAAATGGTGACATGTCAGCATTACATTGGTAATGCCGTCTGACACGTGTCTATCAACCAAACGCTGTGCAAAATATTCCACAGTAACAGGAAGATAAACACAAGACATTTAGTTATTTGCTGCTGTGGTTCTGAAACATAATCTTACCCCCGAGGATGCAATAGAATTCAAATTTTTTTAATGGCTTCCTGGAAGAGTATCAATCACCCTAGGGAAAAAAACGTTCCTGATAAGCAAGTCACTGCCACCCCACCCTCTGGGGTCAAAGTGGAAACAGCAAAGAAGACTTCACCT
This sequence comes from Escarpia spicata, assembly GCA_963995525.1. Taxonomy (NCBI): domain Eukaryota; kingdom Metazoa; phylum Annelida; class Polychaeta; order Sabellida; family Siboglinidae; genus Escarpia; species Escarpia spicata. The sequence continues at coordinate 47,780,251 of OZ023216.1, read as the reverse complement.
GTTGAAGTCATCATCACAAACAAAGGAAGGAGGCAGTCTGCACCAACTTGGGAAAAGGAAATAGTCAGTTTATAACAGACATTGTCACATTATGCAGGGTGCACAATGGCTTTAGTTGACAGGAAGTCCGTCAGACCGGCTGACTGTGCCTGTACCACCTGGTATCATGTATGTGACAGTTATAGCAGATAGTAAAACTAGAAGTGGCTTCATTTCATAAAGAAAACAAGCTGTTTCTCATTTCTATTAAATGTTCAACTAAATGTGATTTCGTAGATTCAATTGCAGTTGTCAGAAGAAATTACTGTAGTTTAATCAGGGGCAGAAAACGGCAGTATTGGACAGGCGATGACAGCAGAATTTGAAGCCTGACGCAGACAGCAACGAAGGACCGACATTATCGGACTAAGTTGCATCATTTGGCCTATACTTTTCATTAGCATTTCCTTTCCCGAAGCCGACGACTGAACAATCAGTAACATTGCTGGCATTTGGTAATTTGCTAAAATAATCACCCGATGCGGGAATAACGCAACTACGATGGGATAGCACATAACAATGTCTGTAACCAGCGCATGTATGTTTGTCCATGTTGCTCATCACTACCTATCCTAACAGGTTGTAAACAGCCATCATTTACATTCACCGTGTTCAGCAAGTTTCCTATTCAACGGTCCTACAAAATATTTAGCTGCATGTCAAAAACTGTTACCTTATCGTCTTATTTTGGTTTACTTTATCACAAGACATTTTGCAGCCTGATTATGAGTTTTTACATTTGTGTAAATAAGGAACTATATGGGCAGATGTCACCAGAACACATTATTTCAGTAGGGACCTGCTGATGTCATTCTTTCGTGTCCTTATTCTAACCCTACAAATTATCCAGGTATCCTAAATTTGGCAGTAGTAAAAAATGTTCTGTGAGCATTAAAATAAAGTGTTTTCTTACGTCTTGGATAAAGTGATCAGATAACACACTATGTTCCATTCAATCTAGTACATTACCAGAGGTTTATCATTGTAGCCCGAGGGGGGAGGCAATCTCAACAATTTAACCAAATTTATCTGATGAATCTATTACAGAATCAATGTTATCAACATGTGTGTTGCTCCAGATAGTTACTGAGCCATACAGATGGCACTAACTACTGCTAGTGCAGCCAGGTCCTTCCTAACGCTGCCCTGAGGTGTATAAGTAGGGTAATAGATTGAACCCCTCTAGATCTGTCCTGTTAGAACACCAAAAAACGTTGCTTATCCCGGCAAACCAGGAATGAGTTGTCAACATGGTAGATCGACTACATTACACCTGGCTGATATCCTGCTCAATGTACGGAAGTTCACTAAATTAGGTGTACTTCGTCCCCGTTGCTGCTTTCTCTGGTCATGACTGTTGTGTCAAACACATGCACCCCAAATATCAATTCCAGCAAATTATAATAGTTACATCACTAGCTATTTGTGTTTTCTACTCATCCCTTAGAACTACTTCCTGAAAACTGCACATATCATCACCAGCCATACACCAGTGTAACTGGCAACACCCCTGCCTTAACTGCCAAGTGGGCTGAATGAAGTAACCTGACCCCACAACTGTGGGCTGAATGAACTGGTAGTACTACTGCCTACTCCACAAGGACAGGGTGGAAGTGGGGGGGGGGGGGGCATCTGGTAGCAGCATGTGGTCTATTGTAGGATTGTCATAATGGATGCACTGGTCTCCTCATCCATAACATGATGGGGGTAAAACAGTAGTACTGCTTTGGCCTAATGATTAGACATAAACATTTTATAGCATTCTGCCGGGAGGCAGGAAATGTTGTGAAATGTGAATACACCAATTTATGAAGTGACACTGTGACATCTGCAGTCGGCAAACAAGAGCAATAAGCAAGCAATGGGTGTATTCAGAAACTATTGTTGTTAAATCACACATATATCTACTCAATCTGTTACCACTTATCAGCAACATCAGAACAATCTCCATGGCTACCTGGGCACTGTGGTGACTGCAGGGTATCTCTTAAATGGCACACAGTTAAATCATTACGCCCTGCCCTGACCTAGTGAAAGCATCTGCCCACTCATCTTGCATTCTGGCATAGTTGCCATGGAAACCACCAGCTCAACAGCAGCAGGGTGTCACTGTCTACCCCCAGCAGGAATGCCAGGTCATGAGCCTAATTCTGTGTGAGGCTAGGGCATGTTTCAAGGGCTACACAAATAGCAGTCTGGCAACCCCACAGCTCAGTGATATTTGTAGGTGTTTATTGATGGAGTGAATCATAGACTATCAGCCACACCCACTGGTGGGTGGAAGTATGGGCAGTGTACCTATGATAACAGAATCAAGCTGTTTATAGCTCTGTCTTCAAACAGACCATGTGGAACAGTTCACTGGCAGACTGATACTCCATCATAGTTTAACCTAAATTTATGATCACCTCTATAATATAATCACCTCTATAATACAGTCACCTCACAATTAAGATCACCTTTGGATATTTCCCAACTATTTCCATTAATAGTAAAGCACAGAAAATTAGTTCCACAAATACAGTCATCTCGCCATTCTGATAACTTTTGCTCAATCCCAAGTGTTCCCTACGGAGGTTCCACTAAAAGGGGGCTTCTACATGATACGTATGTTTGAATATCTTCCAGTATTTTGTTTCCCTTAAGCACATGGCATCCTACATCAGTACCACATACAACTGTGTCTATAAATACCCCAAAACTTAGTATACAGGGGCATTTGTGAATTTTTGGATTTATCTGTCATCAGCAGTCAACATTATCCTAGAGATGTTTATATGAACACATTGGCCCTGTCAATTTCTGGATACTCACCTGTGGACTGTCAGAGAATCCAGACAGTTAGCCCTCCCCCAGTGTCTACTGGAGACAGACTGGGACATTAATTACATGTATGCAGAGAGAGGGGGTGGACCGTAAACTTGATTCTCTTCTAGACTAAGAGCACCATGGAATGTCACACATAAAGGCATTTTAGTAGTAGCTAACTGGAGTGTGGCACAGCAGGGGTGGGATGTTGACTAGGCATTAGGTAATAGTTTTGTTTGACACTAAGTGTCTTGTAGGCTGACTACACATTAGGTAATAGTTTTGTTTGACACTAAGTGTCTTGTAGGCTGACTACACATTAGGTAATAGTTGTGTTTGACACTGTGTTGCATGGTGTCATTGAGACATTAGTCTAGTTAGTGCAGCACCAGTATCTGCGTAAGGACTGGCACTTTGCTCTATTATAAGAGCTAGTTTTTAGCAGAAGCTACTGTAAAACCAGTCACACAATGCAGTGCATGTTTACGAGACCATGACAGGCTACACATATGACCTGTGTGTGACCTGTTAATTCCCGTGATTTCTCTGGGAAGAATTCAGCCACACTGCAATCCTGTGCGAAGACTATTCGTACACAAATCTCCACCTGTCAGTAGACAGATACTCAATCGTACAGCTGCGTGAATTACAGCATCACGGACGGAGTAACGAACAAGTTTGCCAAGCTTCAAAATGGATGCTCAAGGAATTGAACTCGGAATCAGTCGACCGAGAGTCCAGTTCTCTAACCACTACGCCACTGTGTTTTACTTAGGGTGCAATTACGCGGAGTAACAACCTTACTGCCCTTACCTTGTTGGTTCATCTAGTCTGAAGAGAAAGCTAGAAATCCTGCTGTACATGCGTTGATCCATCGTGTAAGTATGCAAGATGTCAATGTCAGGTAATGTGTCCAACAGACAGTCTCGTTACCAACTGACAGACAACTCCCCTAACACATGCACCCCATGAAGAGGGGTTGATAATTGCCCACAGGGCCAGGAAATGCCGTGGCCAGGTAAAGACAAAGGTAGCATACATAGGAAACTTGGAATGGCTCTGGGATAATGTCATAATCTTATCTGTTGATTAAGATACTAGTAACACTGGTCAACTCTGTCATATCGCTGAGTGTTTTGTAATCTAAACATCGACCCTGCAAAATGAGTCTTACTTGTAGAACTGGATCTGTAGGATTTGTAGCAACTCAGCAGCGAAGGCTGTGAGCTAAAGAAACCATGGCACTGTCAGCCCAAAATGCATTCGACACAAACACAACACCTGTTTAAGTCAAACTTCTGTTTAATACAAGTAAATTAGTAGAAATGCCTCATAGTGCTGTGCACTGCAAGACTTTTTTTAATTCAAGATCTGATATTACCTGCTACCAATTCTTTTGTTGTTTTAGGTCATAACTGCATCAAATTAAAACTATCAGTTTTCTGGCATAAACACTGTCACTTCTGTTACCTATAAAATAACAATTTACCAAAATTTCACCACCGCTTCGAACCCCTACCCACCCCAGTAAGGTGTCAGTATCATTAACTACATATTAGCAATTCAACACCACTTTTATTATGTAGATATTTAGTACAGCTGTAGTTATTTAGTACAGCCGGCTGATTCTCAGCTGACTGCCTGAGCACCAGAGTATAAGTCATTCACACATCAGAGCTGATGTATAGAAATGACAGCATTCACCTGCTGCTTATGAATGGACCGGGAACAAGGGGTTCTTTGAAACGCCTCTCAGTCAATTCACCCCCACACCTGACATAGGGTCAACTGTCACCATTCATGATGTAAATCATGCAGACCGCAACAACGGAACATTAAAGATGCACCAGAAATTTGAGAAATGACAGAGCAGAAACTGTACAAACAACTATGCCGCTACTGTACCAGATTGTCTGGAATGTGCATTGCATGAAGAATTAAGAACAGTTAATTTATGCCGTAATAAATTAATAATAGTACAATACTAAGTGCCAATATGTTGTACTAAGTGCAGACTGATTAAGAATCATAAAATATGAACTGTTTAGGACAATAATTTACTAATGTCGATCAGTCAATATATCTAAGTAAAAAGTTCTTGCAAACTATCTTATAAGTTTTATAGCTAACTGACTGAAAGATAATAAGTAACTTTTTAAATAAGATCTATATAAAATATCTGATAACAAATGCAGGGTTTTTACAAGTACAAAAAAAGTGAATGTAAATCTACATGAAACACCAGCATCTGTGAATAGACACTAGTAACAGACCAGTGGTACTGTAGTAATCTGACAGGTGCTTATCTAGCAAATTACAACTGATGCTATCAGATAAACAGGCATGTACTGCACGATTGAACAAAATTTGAAAATCCTTTGTTGCTATTGACTTATCATGCATTCTGGTATTCCAGAGAAATGTGATGATCTGATCAATTACCTGATAGAATAACTGCGGAAAACACCGCCTGAATAAGACCTCTGCACAGTACCAATCAAAAAGACTTTCTAGTTAATATCTCTGGTCAGTTTTTAATAGTATCCAATATAATTAAATTACATGGCTTGTTTTTAGCAATAACATTTTGCCAAGCAAAATATTTATCAGAATCTGTACGACAGTGTAGGATGACAGACCCTGATGAGATCACTGTTACAGCGGGACCACTCTAAACTGACAGGTGTATTTATAAATCACCAAGGAACTCTGAATTGCTTGATGTTCTGGTATCAGTGAAACAGCAGTGGACAATCCAGGAAAATCAATATGACAACCATAGTAGGCTGTCCTCACGTGAACTGGCCTCCTCCAGGTGACCGATCACCATTAACATAAAGGTCACTGTCTCAGATATGTGCGACTGGGTCTAATTTCAGCATAATTGTGCCAGGCAGCATCCATCTGAATAGTCTTCTGTATTGGGGCATATACCAAACACAAAAGGAAATAAAGAACAATTTACTTTTTAGACCCAGTGCAAGAGTCGAACACATAAAGCGACATAGCTAGTGGCTGAATTGCTTTGATTAATATTATTATGACTGTCATAAGAAATTTGTTTTTATTTGCATGTCCCAATTTTGTCCCAGTCCTGCTTGTTTACAATAAATGTACAGAACATTAGGCATTCATTTTCACCAGTATTTATTTTTTACTTCCTTCAGTTTATTTTGTTATATGTATGGATGACTTTTTCCTCAGAAGGGAGGGGCTTATTTTCATGTAAATGTTGGAACAAGTTTTCTTTGACACAAGGCGAAGAGGATTTACTTCTAAAGTGGTTCTCCCAGGACTGCATTACAAAATTATTATATAAAAGACAACAGTAAACTTGTGTATTGACTGCCAACTTGCAAAGGTATATCAGAAAATAGGTGTTCCCAACAGAACATCATGAGGCTGCACTTTCAAACATTCAAATTTCCACTAAGACAACATTGCATACACGTCTCTGACGATGTTAATAACAACCTCACCGATTCCATGGACGTGCTGCGCTATCTGTCCGTAATTTGTGTATTGTAAACATACCAACATGTGCATGAAAATAAACACGTTTGAATTTACATTTTTGTGATATGGCCACTAATTATGGCACTATGCTTGAGATTTACGGTATCGCATGAGAAAGAAGAGACGTTCAATATTTGATCACACAGAGAGAATTGTCCTGTCAATAACCCAATGCCATCAGCTTATCAGTTGCATTCAGATTCTAGCAGGGACAAGGTATTCCACCGGGTGTTGACTTATGTTGTGGCTCACCCGCCGAGAGGAGTATTGTGGGAAAGTGGCGGCACTCGCAGGAATCAGATATAACCAAAATTACAGCCGTTGGCATGTTTGTAACGCTATCGAATCAGGTCAAAAAGCGCGGGAGGAATTCAACGGCCGTAAACAAAATTTTAGCACAATCAGGTCACACTAGACTCGAGCCGACACCAGCGACACTCCAATGAACTAGAAAACTGACTCACTTCTCGCGAAGTTCC
>OZ023216.1:47080909-47113409 GCA_963995525.1 Escarpia spicata | reverse complement strand
TTCTGGCGACCTCTACGGAGTCACCTACATATGAGAAGACCACAATCCCGGGTAAATAGCCGCATCGTGAGGATGTGATTGGGCCTGTATTTATTGTAGAATGCAGTGTCTACAACATCGGACTCTCAATTGAGAGAACCCGGGTTAGAATCATGTGCTGCCGTGTCGAACCTTGGGCAAGTTCGTTCACCCTACGTTGCTCCAGTTCACTGAGCTGTATGAATGAGTACCTGACTATAGTCAGTGGTGAATATGTGTGTTTGAAAATACATCGAGCATTAATTGCTGCGTGGCTGAATGCTTCCCAGAGAAGTCGAGATGGTGTTCGATTGAACAGGTCTGCCAGGGAGTAAAGTGTAAAGCCCCTTTAGTAGTCCTGAGGACTGGATACTGCGCTATATAAAAACTTATCTTTTTATATATTACCGGTATAGGTAATCCAAAACATATTGTAACCGGTGTGCTAAACACTCTAGCTAGAGAATTAAAAAAAATGTTAAACAAGAAATGTTCACTTCGTACAAGGTCCGGAGATTGTTCAAGTAGACTTCTCCAAGACATCGACCGAAGTCTCGATGCTCTAAGAATAGTTGGCCACCCTACTCCCCAAATAGAGCACTTTCACTCTACTATCAGTGGTTTATCTGATCTTACAATCACTCTCATAAGTTGGTCATCAATATGGCCCACTCTGTACACTTGAGTCAATATATCAATCCGACCCGCTTGATAATCCGCATCGTTTTGCATAACTTGATGGCAAATTGTGACATTTCTATAAAACGGTAGTGGGCTACAACAAGCACAGTTTTAATAACCGTCGTGCATCACCTGCTGCACACACTGGGAAGCGTGATGCGTGTAATTTATAACATCTTGCTACGAGTTATACAACAAGAGAATGACTGATCAATCTAAACATTTTGTAGATTTCTTTTCAAGGTGTCGTAAATCTGCCTAACTATCTGAATGACTCCAACTTCGATCCTGTCATAACGGATGTTAATTTCTACAATATAATGTATATCGAATATCAACATATATTACTGCTCAGCACTGTGCCTGTGTCAACATTTCGTTTCCCGTCGCCCTCTTCCTCCAGTTGTGATGAATCTGGAATACACGTGCGACGACTGTCAGTATTCACCGTGTGACGTCACGTGTGGAATTGGGGAGCGGCGGGGCGTGAAGCACTGCTTGTTGTACAACATGGACTTCACGACCGTGGTACAGGAGCAGGATGTCCGATGTCCCCCGCAGACGTGTAGCGTGGAGTGTGAGGACACCACGACCACAGCCGCCACCTGGACGACAGACGCACTAGACAGTAAGCCGCCCCCCTCTCTCTCTCTGTCTCCGTCTCTCTACCTCTCTACCTCTCTCTCTCTCTCTCTCTCTCTCTCTCTCTCTCTCTCTCTCTCTCTCTCTCTCTCTCTCTCTCTCTCTGTCTCTCTCTCTCTCTCTCTCTCTCTCTCTCTCTCTCTGTCTCTCTCTCTCTTTCTCACACACACACACACACACACACACACACACACACACACACACACACACACACACACACACACACACACACACACACACACACACACACACACACACACACACACACACACACACACACACACACACACACACACACACACACACACACAAACACTCTCTCTCTTTCTCTCTCCCCCTCTCTCTCTGTCTCTGTCTGTCTGTCTGTCTGTCTCTCTCAAAACTAAAAGGCAAACAGACGGCAAAGTGCGATTTTGCACTCAGTAATCTAAGTTCTTTCAGTTATTTAAAATTGCATTCTGAGATCTTCTAAATAAAAATATCCAGTGAATCAACATGCCCCATACACGATACACTACATATCACTTTCCTCAATGCCACATTTTTTTCCACATGACATGCCATTTTAAGATAACACAGTACAAAAGACGAACACATATTCGCGTGACGATGATGATGTTGATGATGATGGTTTTATTATAGAAAGCTATGATGCTATACATTCGATGGTACATATTATACATACATTGTTATAGTTTCTATAATGAGGGTATTAAGCCACAAGTGGTTGATTTTCCCTCTCAATACATGTAATACATATGTAGTTCCAAGGTGCAAGTAGTTATTTAACAAAACGAAAACAGATTGTGCAGTCAAAGAGAAACAAAAAACAGCAACACTAATCACAACAATAATATTTTCATGAATACACGCCTTAAAATTGCAACAACGAACGTTAATTATAGAAGTCTCTAATATTATTGACTGTCATAAGTTCGTTGTTCCGCTAGTCAGAACTGACGACCTGTAATCACGCAAAAGCATAATTTATTGAATAACATATCAAATGCCAAAGTGACATATATGGTAGCAAGTATTGTAAAATAAGTAAATGTTGTTCACGTTGTCGATACAGTTTCTTTAAAAACTACAAATGATAGTTTATCACTGTACGCAACTTTAATATCCCAAATTGTGCTTACAGTATGGAATGCTTCCTTATATCAATGACTTACATTTTGCAATTATTGTAGCTATAGTGCTATGAACGTTATACATAGGACCGGAGGCTCGCGACGTAAGCCTTCGGTCAGGTTGATAACTTTCCAACAGCGCTGACACGCATGACCGCCATGTTTCAAGAAGTAACGATATACACTATACGTACCCTGACAATGCAAATGCTTTTTACATTTTATATTGACCAGCAAAGGGTTTGAGGAACCATAAATTTTATAAAACTGATGGTCCTGTTAAACACAAACTCGTATGTAATACATCGTGAGTGCTACCTACGCGTGGCGTACATACACAATCATCATTCCTCTAACAAAATAAAAGATGTAGGCGTATTTTCCTCTGACCTTACTAGTCATTCGCCATTCGAAAAGTTAGTTGAATTTATTAAATTTTTTGCATAATTTCTGAAGTTTGTAATCCGTATATCCAAATTTGTGTAATAAAACAAGTACACTGAAGGACACGTCTCATAGTCGTACCAGCAAATTGCGAAAATACACCAACATAATATCTGAACGTATGTTTTCTTTTCTGCAGTTCAACTCAACCTTGACTACCAGTGCGACCCTTGTACCTACTCCCCTTGTGACGTCACGTGTGGGCTCGGGGAACAGGTGGGGTCGATGCACTGTATTCTCTTTGATGCGGACATGGTGACCGTATTGGAAGAACATGACGTCAAATGCCCCCGCCAGGCGTGTTATTCTACTTGCGACGCGACATCATATGAGCCTAGTGAGATAGCTACGACCTTAGCGGACACTGTGACGTCATATATCGCCACTACCACAACGGCAGAAACAACGGAAGACACAGCGTCCGGTATGATCCTTGTTGTTCAGTTTAAAAAAAAAATTCATTGCAGTTGGTAATTTCTAAAATAAAATCATGAAAAAATATCTAAAAAAATGTTTTATTATAAAATGATCACTGTTTGTTGGTGTAACAAAACGATTACGCAAAAATGGATGGAAAAGTTAAAAACGAGTGGAAAGCATTGTTTTACAATCATCAGACCACAAACTCAATGGGGTTTCGTTGCATCAATCTTGTGAAGAACCAAGACGAACAATTAATTCTCAGTAAATATCAGAAAGTGTTAGAAGACACCACGTCACTAACATTCCTGTGAGCTCATTAGACCAGTTCTGCTCTTTAATATCTATTGTGCTCCGTAACGGGATCTTATATAGAGGAAACTGTCACCAGGTGCGCCAGCGGGACACTGTCGCGGGACACTGTCGCAGGACACTGTCGCTGTTTAATGATGGATTTCCGATGTTAGTTCTTTATCGTAGTGAAACTAGAGTATACATATATATATATATATATATATATATATATATATATATATATATATATATATATATACAGACACGAACTCTAGGAAAGTAATCAATATACATATATATATATATGTATGTATATATAATTATTATATATATATATATATATACATATATATATATATATATATATATCTTTCCTAGAGTTCGTTTATTTAAAAAAAATAACAGGAACACATATAACAAAAATATTCAGAGTCACATCAGAATTCACGTTCATTAATGTTATTGTTCTTTATTTTTCGGCACAGCACCAACGACCGAACCCATTGAAGACGGTAAGTTGCAGTCTCGTGTCTTGATTCATCGAAACCTATGTACATTTAGTAAAACAAGGTGGAGAATATCGAATGTATTGAATCCTATACTAACATGGTTGAACATGTACAACCCAAAAGACTCTATTTGATACACAATGTCATCGTAGATCATAGACAGTATCTTCTTGGATAAATATACCATTGAATGTTTTCTAACATGGATGACCATTTTCTTGAACGACGTGCTGTACGGAATACGTTATTATGGCGCAAAGAATAATGCGTATACAGCACGTGGCAAACTAGTTCTTATCGCAGCCGGTACTGCCGCTTAGCTTGTTTAGAAGACGTACGTGGCACAGCAGGCATGTCTTTATACTAACAGTGTTGATAAAACATATTTCCCTAGCTACTTTGAGCTGTATTTAACTTCTTTCACGATTAGAACAAAATCGTGGTTGCTTAGGAATCAATTTATGGAATCTACATTGTACGGAATTGTTGGCAGCGGAATGCTACATTTTGCATTTGGTAGGGTTGACTGAATGGACGAAGTGTACACTGTCCTGCGATGGAGGAATACAATTCCGATATGATTGGCAAAACGGCACAATTTGCAGCCAAGAGGTAGCGGAATGCAACAGAATGCCGTGTTATGGTCAGTCCGCAATACTATTTAGTGCATGGCAAACGTACAGCAATTACGTTACGTATTTAACACGATTTAACACAAATTTACAAGATACAGTGAAATCTCGCTTTAAGGCCACCACCGCAATACAGCCATGTCGCAATTAAGGTCACCCTAGGAGAGTCCAAAATTATTTCCGTAACAGAAACGTATATGAAATTAGTCCGGCTAATAAGGCCACCTCGCTATTTAGGTCACTTTCGCCACGTCCCAAGGGTATCCTTAAAATAATGAGGTTCCACTGCATAACGGCATTCAACAATATAATATAATGACACTATTCAACAAGAGTTAACACGATTTAACAACCGTATTAACCCAGATTTGAAAAGATGGACATCCAAATCCAAAGCAAGAATCTAAGATGGCTTACAGCGAAGGATGTGGCTTAATGAAATTCTAGTGTATGTCTTATAATATTACGATCTACTATCACACTAGTCATTGCAAGAATCTATAACGGTCAGAACAACCATACACAAGAACCATAATCAGTTTTTGTAATTTGAGGTGATATTTTCCTTAGATCGGTATGGTGTAAATCCGTGGTCAGAATGCAACGCTCTTTGCGACGGAGGGGTGAAGACACGTTTCCGGGACGACAGGAAGGCCATGATTCGGATGCCTTGCAACCTGCTGCCGTGCGACACAGGTACGGGCTGAATGAATGAGTATCACGGAGTACGCATGCAGTAACAGACAGAGAATGCAACTGGAGACTACCAACAGGAGTGGACAATGTCTTATACTGCGCGCCAATCATTTCGTGTATACCGTGAAAACGACTTCGTAACCCATACTTGACCCAATCGCATAAATTTACAAGTGGTAAACTCAAAGAGCTCATGAACTTTCCAATTCGCCAAGTCGTGTTTACGATATAAACGAGCCCATTGGAACGGAACGCAGCATTAGTGCGCTATGGTCACAGACTGGTCATTCAGGCTGGCAGGAAATGAGGGACAGGCCTAGACAATAAAATGTCCACCGACAGGTTAATGGGTGACGTTGATGTGTCATACACATCTCTGTGTAAAGATAACATGTCTGGACGACTACTTGAGCCATGAGAATCCGATGGGTCATTAGACCTATGTAAATTGTACTTCTGCAATACTCTGTATTATTCATGTTGTAGTACTGTATATGTACAAGGCACTATGTAAGTACACAAACCGCATAACAATATTATCACACGCAGAAAAGGTAGGGAATAAATGCTTACTAGTATAGTAGAGCAACGTCTTCTTAACCAATTCATACGAATTGTGATCATTAATGCCTATTGATCGACACAGAGGACGCATCGCACACCGTATGCTAAACTATCATATATTTATTTGCATTAAAAACATTATAATCATCATAGTTGCTTCTAAAAAACGTGTGTTGACCAGTTTGCGTCAGTAGACATATACCTATCCAGCTGTACTTTGATTTCAGTTTTGGGAAATTGTTCAGCTGATGTCGTATTCCTGTTAGACTCGTCAGCCGACTCCGGGAGTCTGATGTGGTATATGCTGAAACAGTTTACCATCGACATTATTCAAGGTCTTAAGGTTTGTAAAGCGTTTATGATAACATGCGGATAAGCCGAATGGACTCTAACCTGTAAGTGTTGATGATGTAGTGCTCTCATTAATCTAATTATAATTAGCCCATGCGACTATTTTAGTGTACTTAAATAGGCTTCACCCACTCATCCCTTGACCGGGCCGATAGTAAGGGTGCAGTTTCTTTGGCATGTGATCATGAGTGCTTGCATGTTTGCCTCACCACCATGTTTGATCAATTCAGCTGGTATTTCTTTGACGCGAGGGGAATGTTGTGTTTTCAGTATTCGGACAGTCTATTATATATATATATATCCAGAGAAGCATTTTTGTCAGCATTTTTCGTCATCACATATGCTCAATTCGTAGTTTTAGAGTACAGTACTTACACCAGCTCTCAAGTATTGTCTTTTTCCAGTAAAAATCGTTCCGTTTTATCCTCAATATTTAATAATCGGCTTGACCTTTTCTGGTAACGACTTTCAAAAGAGAAAAAACCCGCCTGGAGCTGTTTCCCTTCATGTCAATGTCTCTTCATATCGCAGTTTACCGTTTGTTTATCCAGTCTTGTGCTTTCCTCATTCGTTTCCAGATGTCTCTGTGTAGGTCTCGGTATTGTTTGCCAACGTTTTCATGGGTGGATCTTTTCCTTTTTTACTCGTCTCTGGTCACAAAGCTTCATCACAACGTCAAGTAGACATGGCTATCGCTTGATCTTCCAATTGTCTAGAACTTCTGTCGCGTATTGCTGTGCCGATCGAGTTGACAAGGCTACTGATATCCGGCTTTCATTAAAAATGTTGATCACTAAAGGCTACGCCTTGTTGATGTCCTCCCGCCACTGTGCATATCTTGTAGCCTTCTTCTGTTGATGTTTCTCCTGTACATTTTGTTTCTGCCAGGCCAACAATGTCCCATTTATATCGCGATAGCGCATGCGTTAGTTATTCAACTGTTCCACCGGTGTGATGGGTTTGGACGTTCCATGTGATGTAATTCCCGCAATTTTTAATTGCGTTCTTCTTGTTGCTTACTTCTCGATTCCAATAGGGGTAGCCTGTGTTAATCCTGGCCTCGACCGATGTGATTTCTGTGCTCCTCAGTTGCGTATTTCGGTGAATTTATAGACTAGGTGGCACCCAACTCCTCTACTGGTCCGTCATAGCCCCGTCAGCCTGTGTCCTCGCGGAAACATGTGCACAGTCTGCACCACGGGGAGGTCGGGTTGACTTGTGCCTGTAAAAAGCAGGCTACTACATTTCGCTTTTCATTCCTCTCCAAGAAAAGGGCTAGCTGATCCCATTAATGCTGGGTACATTACTGGGCGCGCAAACACTTTACTACTGTAAACCAAGGAATTGTCACCACAGCACAGTGAAACCACAATATTATGACAACCGTTCTAAGACGGCAAGAATAGACGGCACCGCAGAAGACAGACCGGGTCGGCGCAGACACGTAGAGAACATGGCTCCCTTACAACCGTACTGCTCAATGGATGAAGTGAAGTGGCGTAGCGCGCATTCGTTTCGACATGTTATACAGTGTGTGTGTGTGTGTTTGTGCGCGCGTGTGTGCGTGCGTGCATTCATATGCACGTATGCGTGTGCATGTGTACCGGTGACTGTGCGTGCAAGGGAGTGTTCTACATACACATACACTTCAAACGTACTCAGTTACGCACGTATTACTTGACACGACTGCAGATATCCGATGACTTCATTCGCGTTGGCGTCATCAGCTACTCGACGAAAACGCGTGTTGATATCGACCTAGGAACGCTGAACGACACGAAAGCCGTGACGGATGCGGTGTGGGCCGCTGCATATATGGCTGGTATCACGAACACCGCCGACGGCTTGGCTGAAGCACACAGGTTTGTTTTTATACAGTAGCATCTCTTCTTCCTCTTGTTCCCGTGCGGGAGGGGGGCATATGACCCGGTCCGATGAACCGTCTCGCCTGTCCCAATATCCTGCGGTTTTATCTCACTCGCGGCTGTTTATCCTTGCCCCATTGATATATATCTCGTCACACTCTCCCAGCTCAGTGTTGCTTGTATGCCTCTTCTTTTATCGCCCGCTTCTGTTTTATATGATAGAATATTTCATCGTTGATAAACACAGAATCACACACACTCACTCACACTCGCACTCGCACACGCACACACACACACACACACACACTCTCTCTCTCTCTCTCTCTCTCTCTCTCTCTCTCTCTCTCTCTCTCTCTCTCTCTCTCTCTCTCTCTCTCTCTCTCTCTCTCTCTCTCTCTCTCCCTCCCTCCCTCCCTCCCTCCCTCCCTCCCTCCCTCTCTCTCTCTCTCTCTCTCTCTCTCTCTCTAATAGCAAGGACGTTATATAAAAACTAATGAACATACATCCTTGGTTTGATATGTCGATGTTTGTACAAGCCAGACGGACAGCTTTGTTTCCCATTTAGAGCACCTTGCTGCAACAATAATGGTATTGTAACTATACTTTTAGTAAACAAATTATACGAACCATGGTGTTTCAATTAAAATGCAACAAACATTGATCCACCAATAAGCAAAAGTACATAATGTACGAATACGTGGTTGAAAAATAGAGTTCGCTTTTGGAAACAAAACCGGTTCATCTCTAGATAGACTAAGACACGGCGCATGCAAACCAGAAACCGGAAACATTCGGGAAAGTGTGATTTTTCGCAAATGTGTCTATTACCATAGAAACATATTGCAGATTATCCTTATAATGGCAGTAGTTATATATTCTCTTTGGTTCGTACGCAGGATGTTCGAACGACGTGGACGACCGGATGCGACGAAGATCATCGTTCTCATATCTGACCTTGGTGGCACGTCACAGCCGACGGAAGCACTCACAACCAATACCGCTTCCATCATCAACGACGGCATCTACATCTTTGCAATAGGTGACAACGCTGTCTCTACGAGCCTCATATAGGTGGCAACATTTTGTTGTTTGCAGGGTGTTACCGCAAGAACATACTGCCGTTTTGTTTTTAATATGCATTTTTGACTTGAAATCTACAGTATTAATATGCTAACTTCTGGGGCAGTTTTCACTGTCTTCTCCGGAGGCGCCGATGTCCTCATGCCTCTTTCTATTTCCGTTCACGTCCTTCGACCACTCACCTGTGATCTACCAGATGGATATTTCAAAATTACAAATGTAGTTAACAAGAGTCATTAACTTACATGCACCAATATGCTTCTCTACCTGTCAGATAAAAATAGGAATAGTGCACGAACTGAGTGGTGAGCTACTCTCCAGAGGGCACTGGTGTGCTCATTTATGTATTCAAAATTGTGTGCAGAGTTTGCAAATCTTTAACACATTTGGTAAACACCAACTGGTTTTGCAGATATCTCACGATTCCAATTGCATACATTTTATTATATCGCTGGAAGCCTAACACATGGGTGTAGTTATAAAACAAATTAACTCTAGTTATGACTAACAATAACTCTAACCGTAACTAATTAAAACCTAACTAATTATAATAACCCTAGCGCTGATTAAAATGATCTTACATCCTAACCATAATTAGCATATTCCCGTCGTTTAATTGACTCCATGATATTTATAGTTTGAAGTTGAACAACACACCCATTGCCAAACTAACAAATAGTTTGGTACCGCACTGCCAACAAATCGCCTTGAATTTATAATCAAAGTGTGACAGTGACGGATACTGTCCAACTGTCCTCATAGTTAGCGTATTTATCTATATAGTAACATAATGGCGATGGTAATTCAATTATTGCAGGCATTACACAGGCTGCTGCCAGGGAGATGGAGTCACTGGGGCCGGGAGTAGAGACAGTGTATGAACTGAGTGACAAATTTGAAGACATGCTACGTTCATTGAACAACAAAACTTGCAGAGGTAGGCAAGACTTTATATTAATAATTTGCCGTTCAAGTTATTATTTGCCATTTTATGTTCCCTCTAATGATGATACCTGACATTGAGATATATAAGTAAATAAGTAATATTTACATCTGGCTTTATTGTAATAAATGCAAATCTCATAGCTGATATACGATAAAAAACAGGTCACATTTTGTGTTGAAGTCCGTACAACATTTCACTTTGGTCAACTGGTCGCAGATGTTTTATAGAGTATTGTTCTAAGTACAGTTTCTAAGTCATGCTGAGCGTGCTTGTGAAGGGTTGCTTTTAAGAGTGGGGCATGGCTGAAGAAGACATACAGTTATAATGAATGCCATTCTACGATCGATGCCTATTGTGTGGTTCGGCCATAATACATACGTACATTGAAGCAAATCCGTTTATTTATCAAACTAATTTTCTCATCGATTGAAATCAGTTTCATTAACACATGCAACTACTAATGTAAAGTAGATTGTTTCTTGTATTAATTTAGAACCATCAACTACCTTACTGCCAACAACAAAACTGACTACGGAGATATTCACAACATCACAATCTCCAACAACACAACCCACCACAACACCACGGACCACAACACAAACCACGACAACTCAACCGACCACACCACAACACACCACATCGAAACCCATCACATCGAAACCAACCACATCAAAACCCACCACACCACAGCCAACTACATCGCAATCCACCACAACACAATCCACCACAA
The DNA here is from genome assembly GCA_963995525.1 of Escarpia spicata. Classification (NCBI taxonomy): domain Eukaryota; kingdom Metazoa; phylum Annelida; class Polychaeta; order Sabellida; family Siboglinidae; genus Escarpia; species Escarpia spicata. Next base: position 47,102,404 of record OZ023216.1, on the reverse strand, counting down.
CACAACCCACCACAACACCATGGGCCACAACACAAACCACAACAACTCAACCGACCATGCCACAACCCAGCACATCAAAATCCACCACATCAAAACCCACCACAACAATCAAACCCACCACATCACAACCCACCACATCACAACCAACTACATCACAATCCACAACAGAACAAACCACAACAACTCTACCGACCACAACACAACTCACCACATCGAAATCCACCACATCAAAACCAACTATATCGCAATCCACAACAGAGCAAACCACGACAACTCAACCGACCACAACACAACCCACCACATCACACCTCACCACATCACAATCTACCACATCACAACCCACAACAACACAACCCACAATATCACAACCCACCACATCACAACCCACCACAAAACTAACCACACAACCCATAACATCACAATCCACCACAACACACCCCACAACATCACAACCTACAACATCACAACCCACATCATCACAACCCACCACAACACAACCCACAACATCACAATCGACAACATCACAACTCACCACATCACAAGCCACCACAACACAACCCACCACACCAAAACCCACAACTTCAAAACCCACCACAACACAACCCACCACACCACAACCCACCACAACACAACCCACAACACAACCCACAACATCACAACCTACAACATCGCAAACCACAGCAGAACAAACCATGACAACTCAACCCACAACATCACAACCCACAACACCACAACCCAAATCACAACCCACCGCAAAACAACCCACAACATCACAACCCACCACAACACAACCCACAACATCACAACGCACAACACCACAACACACCACAGCACAACCCACCACAACACAACCCACAATATCACAACCTACAACATCAAAACCCACCACAACACAACCCACAACATCACAACCCACAACATCACAACCCACAACATCACAACCCACTACAACACGACTCACAACATCACAACCCACAACATCACAACACACCACAACACAACCCACCACAACACAACCCACAACATCACAACCCACCACAACACAACACACAACATCACAACCTACAACACCACAACACACTACAACACAACACACAACACCACAACCCACTGCAACACAACCCACATCATCACAACCCACCACAACACAACCCACAGCATCACAACCCACAACACCACAACCCACCACAACACAACCTATAACATCACAACCCACTACATCACAACACACACCATCACAACTCACCACAACACAACCCACCACAACCCAACCCACAACATCACAACCTATAACATCACAACCCACTACATCACAACACACACCATCACAACTCACCACAACACAACCCACCACAACCCAACCCACAACACCACAACCCACAACATCACAACTCACAACACCACAACCCACCACAGCACAACACACAACATCACAACCCACAACACCACAACCCACCACAGCACAACACACAACATCACAACACACAACATCACAACCCACAACTTCACAACCCACCACAACACATACAACTACATCGCAAACCACAACGGAACAAACCATGACAACTCAACCCACTACAACACAACCTACAACATTACAACCGTCCACAACACAACCCACAACATCACAACCCACAACACCACAACCCACCGCAACACAATCCACAACATCACAACCCACAACATCCCAACCCACAACATCACAACTCACAACACCACAACCCACCACAGCACAACACACAACATCACAACCCACAACACCACAACACCACAACCCACCACAGCACAACACACAACATCACAACACACAACATCACAACCCACAACTTCACAACCCACCACAACACATACAACTACATCGCAAACCACAACGGAACAAACCATGACAACTCAACCCACTACAACACAACCTACAACATTACAACCGTCCACAACACAACCCACAACATCACAACCCACAACACCACAACCCACCGCAACACAATCCACAACATCACAACCCACAACATCCCAACCCAGAACATCACAACTCACAACACCACAACCCACCACAGCACAACACACAACATCACAACCCACAACACCACAACCCACCACAGCACAACACACAACATCACAACACACAACATCACAACCCACAACTACACAACCCACCACAACACATACAACTACATCGCAAACCACAACGGAACAAACCATGACAACTCAACCCACTACAACACAACCTACAACATTACAACCGTCCACAACACAACCCACAACATCACAACCCACAACACCACAACCCACCGCAACACAATCCACAACATCACAACCCACAACATCCCAACCCACAACATCACAACCCACCACAACACATACAACTACATCGCAAACCACAACAGAACAAACCATGACAACTCAACCCACTACAACACAACCTACAACATCACAACCGTCCACAACACAATCCACAACATCACAACCCACAACATCGCAACCCACCACAACACAACCCACAACTTCGAAACCCTCAACATCACAATCCACAACATCACAACCCACAACTTCACAACCCACCACAACACAACCCACCACAACACAACCCATCACAACACAACCCTCAACATCACAACCCACAACATCACAATCAACAATATCACAACCCACAACACCACAACCCACCACAACACAACCCACAACATCACAACCCACAATACCACAACCCACAACACCACAACCCACAACACCACAACCCACCACAACACAACCCACAACATCACAACCCACAACATCGCAACCCACCACAACACAACCCACCACAACACAACCCATAACATCACAACCCACAACATCACAACCCACCATAACACAACCAACTACATCGCAAACCACAACAGAACAAACCATGACAACTCAAACCACAGCATCACAACCCACAACACCACAACCCAAATCACAACCCACCACAACACAACCCACAACATCACAACCCATCACAACACAACCCACAACATCACAACCCACAACATCACAACCCACAACATCACAACCCACAACATCACAACCCACCACAACACAACCCACAACATCACAATCCACAACATCACAACCCACAACATCACAACCCACAACATCACAATCAACAATATCACGAACCACCTCATTGAAACCTACCACAACACAAGCAACCACAACACAAAGGACCGCATCACATTCCACTACAACAGAACCAACCACAACATATTCCACCACAACAGAACCCACCACAACACATTCCAGTACAACAGAATCAACCACACCACATTCCACGACAACAGAACCAACCACAACACATTCCACTTCAACAGAACCAACCACATCACATTCCCGTACATCATATACCACCACAACAGAACCAACAACATCACATTCCACCACAACAAGGCCAACCACAACACATTCCACTTCAACAGAACCAATCACATCACATTCCACAACAACACATCCCAGTACAACAAAACTAACCACATCATATTCCAATATAACAGAACCAACTACAACACATTCCAGTACAGCATTTTCCACCACAACAGAACCAACCACATCATATTCTATCACAACAGAACAAACCACAACACATTCGACTACAACAGAACCAACCACACCACATTCCACTACAACAGAACCAACCACAACACATTCCAGTGCAAAAGAACCAACCACATCAAATTCCACTACAACAGAACCAACCACAACATATTCCACTTCAACAGAACCAACCACATCACATTCCACTACAACAGAACCAACTCCAACACATTCCACTACAACAGAACCAACCACATCACATTCAACTACAACAGAACCAACCACATCACATTCCATTACAACAGAACCAACCACAACACATTCCACTACAACACATTCCACTACAACAAAATCAACCACAACACATTCCAGTGCAACAGAACCAACCACATCACATTCCACTACGGCAGAACCAACCACAACACATTCCACTACAACAAAACCAACCCCAACACATTCCACTACGACAGAACCAACTACAACACATTCCGCTACTGCAGATACCATAACAACAGAACCAACCACATCATATTCCACTACAACACATTCCACTACAACAGAAACAACCACATCACATTCGACTTCAACAGAACCAACCACATCACATGCAACTTCAACTAAACCAACTACAATGCATTCCACAACAACAGAACCAACCACAACATATTCCACTACAACTGAACCAACCACCTCACATTCCACCACAACAGAACCAACCACAATGCATTCCACCACAACAGAACCAACCACATCACATTCCACTACAACAGAACCAACCTCAACAAAATCCACCACAACAGAACCAACCACAACGCAATATACTACAACAAAACCAACCACATCATATTCCACTACAACAGCGACAACTGCAACATATTCAACTACAACAGAATCAACCACAACACATTCCACTACAACAGAACCATTCACCTCACATTCCACCACAGCAGAACCAACCACAATGCAATATAGTACAACAAAACCAACCACAACACTTTCCTCCACCACAGAACCAACCACAACACATTCCACCACAACAGAACCAACCACAACACATTCCACTACAACAGAACCAACAACAGCACATTCCTCTACAACAGAACCAACTACAACTCATTCCACCACAACACATTCCATCACAACAGAAGCAACTACAACACATTCCACCACAACAGAACCAACCACAACACATTCCACCACAACACATTCCACCACAACGGAACCAACCACAAAACATTCCACTACAGCAACATCAACGTACGAAACTATGACCACGGAAGCGACCACAACAACCGAATCTACTACCACTGAAGTTGCAGGTATGCTTGATGTCTCATAGCGAATTGCTCTAGATGTACCTACTGTTTAGTTTCACATTTGATCATCGTTGCTATAGTAAGGAGAGTCCTGCCGTGCTATCTCTCCCACTTGTTCCTTTAATAACTATATATGTCTCTGCCATGTGGCAGGCCTTTGGCGGACAAGCCACTCAAATAGAAATGAAACTGATCGTTTGATACGTATAAAACTTTAAAGATATCATCGTTGATCGTTATAATAATAGTAATAATAATTGTTATTATAGGTCTGTCGAGTTGTTATATAATTGTGATTGTTGGCACTAAAAGAAGAAACAGTAGAACACCTTAATGTTCGCACAACTAATTCGTTATAGCACCATTTTCATGTACTTACTGGAGTATTTATCAACACCCATATAGGCCAGGGGGAGCGGTTATCAACACCCATATAGGCCAGGGGGAGCGGTTATCAACACGTATATATGCCAGGGGGAGCAGTTATCAACACCCATATATGCCTGGGGGAGCAGTTATCAACACTCATATAGGCCAGGGGGATCAGTTATCAACACCCATTTAGGCCATGGGGAGCAGTTATCAGCACCCACATAGGCCAGGGGGAGCAGTTATCAACACTCATATAGGCCAGGGGGAGCAGTTATCAACACCCATATAGACCAGGGGGAGCAGTTATCAACACCCATATATGCCAGGGTGAGCAGTTATCAACACTCACATAAACCAGGGGGAGCAGTTATCAACACCCATATATGCCAGGGGCAGCAGTTATCAGCAACCATATAGACCAGGGGGAGCAGTTATCAACACCCATATATGCCAGAGGGAGCAGTTATCAACAGCCATGTCAGCCAGGGTAGCAGTTATCAACACCCATATAGGCCCGGGGGAGCAGTTATCAACACCCATATAGGCCAAGGGGAGCAGTTATCAACACCCATATAGGCCAGGGGAGCAGTTATCGACACCCATATAGGCCAGGGGGAGCAGTTATCAACACCCATATAGGCCAGGGGGAGCAGTTATCAACACCCATATAGGCCAGGGGGAGCAGTTATCAACACCCATATAGACCAGGGGGAGCAGTTATCAACACCCATATATGCCAGGGGGAGCAATTATCAACACCCATATAGACCAGGGGGAGCAGTTATCAACACCCATATATGCCAGGGGGAGCAGTTATCAACACCCATATATGCCAGGGGAGCAGTTATCAACACCCACATCGACCAGGGGGAGCAGTTATCAACACCCATATATGCCAGGGGGAGCAGTTATCAGCACACATATAGACCAGGGGGATCAGTTATCAACACCCATATATGCCTGGGGGAGCAGTTATCAACAGCCATGTCAGCCAGGTTAGCAGTTATCAACACCCATATAGGCCAGGGGGAGCAGTTATCAACACCCATATAGGCCAAGGGGAGTAGTTATCAACACCCATATAGGCCAGGGGAAGCAGTTATCGACACCCATATAGGCCAGGGGGAGCAGTTATCAACACCCATATAGGCCAGGGGGAGCAGTTATCAACACCCATATAGACCAGGGGGAGCAGTTATCAACACCCATATATGCCAGGGGGAGCAGTTATCAACACCCATATAGGCCAGGGGGAGCAATTATCAACACACATATGGACCAGGGGGAGCAGTTATCAACACCCATATATGCCAGGGGGAGCAGTTATCAACACCCATATAGGCCAGGGGGAGCAGTTATCAACACCCACATAGGCCAGGGGGAGCAGTTATCAACACGCATAAAGACCAGGGGGAGCAGTTATCAACACCCATATAGGCCAGGGGGAGCAGTTATCAACATTACATTATTTTAATCTTAATTTCGTGTTGCACCCTGGGGAATTGCTGACACATAATCACCTGGTAGATCAGAGGCCAGTGGCTCGAGGAAGCGAAATAACTTAGAAAAAGGCGAGTGGACGCCGGCGCCTTGAAGGGGATACATTTACAATGATTCAAAGTTAGCGTACCAATATACAGTGGAACCTCATTGTTACGATACCATTGGCACCGTGCAATAGTGACGTCAGTAACTAGCTGACCGTATTAGCGGGATTACATTCCTATACATTACTGGATGTATGAGAGGTGTGAACACAATAAACCCATAAGATTGGTGTGTCGCCTTCAGATGAAGTCGACTGCTCCTTGTGCGACTACACGCATGGCCAAATCTGGCAGCCGGATGTACAAAATTGCCACATGTACTACATCTGCCAACCGCTAGGCGGACTCAGGTATTTGGCACATCACATGACTTGTGGTGCCCTCTACTGGAAACATGAGTGGCACACGTGTGTGAGAGAGAGACCAGCGAACTGTAAAGTTGCACGTATTGTCACCTACAAACAGCCGCTGACGACGAAAGGTAATTAACGGATCACTTACGTAACGTGCTGGTTAGCAACTAATTCCAACAATCTTACTAAAGTGGCCACCGCAGATGTGAAGATGTCGGACCTTTTGTTATATGTTTTATTGATATTCCCAGTTGTTTCTATGCGACCAATACAAAGAACAAAGTTGCTTAAATCCCCTGAATCCTATATCCTATTGGTCAGTTCATTTGATATGCCCTGGCAAAATTAGTTAGTTTCGCACAAACATTGCTTATATCATTTCTCTGACATATGGCAATCTTTTTAGTATAAGGTGTTATGAATAAATTAATTGTAATAATTATGACTGTTCACATACGAAATGTTGATAAAATAATTAATAGTAAACGGCAAAAAATGACTCTGTGGAAATACGAAACTTTCGCCAAATATAGTTGCCCACATTCAGTTTGGTGGCAGGAAATTCTAACACACTGAGCCGATTTGTAGGAAATTGCCACAAACGAAACGGTCTTTCTCGGATTATTTTCACCAAAGACGAACAATTCCTAAGAAATTAATTAACCCACTTTTTTACTTGGTACACTAAAACACTTTAAAAGCCACATCGGACAAAGTCAAATCGTATATAATAATTACAATAGACTACGCATTTGCGACAGTGTGATATTCTTCACTGTTAAATCTGGTGTGCCACACCGGAGAAAGACCAATGGAATATCGGATTCAGAGCTTTAAGTGAGAACAATATGCGGGACACTTTTATCTGGCAGTCGATTGACAACCTAGTGTAAAGAACCATCGTGGCTAATAAGTTAATTACTAATTAATTAGAGGAAGAGTGTAGATGCTACCAGAAACGTCAGGCAGGTTCCGTTTATGTAAAAGGCTTATATAAAAGCCAATAGCTTGTTTAGCCAGGAGTTCTCACGAGTTTCCCATCGCAGGAAACCGCTGTTCTTATTGTTTATTTGTTCATTCTTACCTCTGGCAGATGAAAGGAAGGCAAAGCGAAGCCCAGACTTAGTTGACAAGTAGAGATCGTGACCAGGTTTCAAGTGTAAAAGTTCACGAGCTACCTTAACCTTGGCGCCGCCTGTGTACTGTTAAGGAGTTAGCGGAAATTTTACAAACTTGTATTTTAGCATATTTGACAAAACGTCTGACTTACGTTTGGAGTCGCATCCATCCCCACGGCACACCGCGCATGCGTAGATGTCACATTTTCAAGTCATCCATGGAATTAAGATGCATGTTTTATAGGCTAAAGCAGAATTTTATGGTTCTAGACAGTTCTAGACTCACTGCCACGCTGATTACTTAATAGGTGCTTATTTTACACCAGGAGGGGGAAGATTGACTAGATTCGGGAGACGCTACGACAAATTAAATAGTCGTTTACGCGGCGGGCTGTCCCGTGTGCCAGTCCCGCAGAGAGTCCGCCGATTGTCATGTTGTAAATGTATACAAAGTTGCCTACTGTTATATATTCGTGAAGAACTTGGAAAAGCGTGTTTGATCTATTTAATAACAAGCAAGTAGACCAGACCTACCCCTGGTTGTGGGGGAACGACAAGTAGACAACATGGCGAGCGATAAACAATACACTATGTAAGGTCTTCCGTCCATTGCGCACCGTCCAAGCGATGAAGGAAAGAAGAAAGGAAGACCAAGAGGAGGACGGGAGGTCATTACATTAGGAATGTTCCTGTATAGTTTTGTTTTATGTAAGGTTGGTTGCTAAAGCGAAGTATTATGAAGGTCGCGCTCATTATTACGACTGTGGCGTTATATTCTCGATCCGTCAGTTAGTAATTATGTTTATATAGCTATACTAATTATTCCTGCGAAATTAAATATACAAATTACTTATAAAACAACTAGTAATTACTCAAAAAGTTTTCATCATGTTTATATTTAATTGTTATCATCGTTATATTTGGTTTATGTTCTTAACGAAAACATTGATCTTTCCTTTTATTCTTTACCCTGTTCACAGCACCTTGTCCTTACGAGCCAGTGCCAGGCAACGGCAGATGTTTCCGCTTGCAAATCGACCACACACTAGTACAGACATGTGTAGAAGGGATGGTGTTCCGACAGGATCCAGAATGCACCTGTATACCGGAAGCACATAGTAAGCACTACCATTAGTTAGTGTTGCAGTGCATCCTCTATCTATATGTGTTGGCTGCTGCTATCTTTTGTCACGGTAATATGCAGTTGTGATTCTCGTGCATCATTTATAAGTAAAACGTTAAAGAATGTTTTTAAATGATACTATTAAAATGATACTATTTCTCCATACGATAATTAATAACGAACATTTCAACTGTTGTCTAGCTACCCTTTCAATAACAATATGATCATTATTCCATTGCAGTCACGCCGTCATGCATCGATAGTTTACTTCTACATTTCCCGTTCGAAAATAATTTCGATGACGTCACATGTCACGGCGCAGTCGCAATGAAGTACGGACCCGGAAATGTGAACATAGTGAACGACCCTGTGCACGGAAACGTGGCATCATTTGACGGTCATGGCTACTTAGAGGTATCACATTTTTATATCAAATTGCACCTTTGCATATTGTGTGCAACTGTAGTCACTCGAGACAGTGGCGTAGTAGCACAAGTAATCGGAATAGGCCGCAAGCCGCGTTCGATTATTCACTGTACTATGCCACCGCATACCACTTCAGTGTAACGCAATTCATAACAATAATGTTTAATATTTATTTCACATTTTCTAACGATAATAGTTACCTCCAAGTTATGGACTGTGTTCGTTATCCTCACTGTCGTTTATCAGCCGGCTTTAAAATAATTGTAATAATAACTATCCATCACGTGACCTGTTACGTCAAACCATCCAAAATGGATGCTGAACTCGCGGATCATTGGGCATTCCGTCATTTATTTTGTTGAAAATCCGGCAACAAACGTTTTGCCATAGGCCTACGTTTTTGTCACAAAAAAATCTTTGGGGACCAGAATTTTAATAAAATCTACGACGGAATGTCTAAACGTCTCACATATTCGGCATTCATGTTTTGATGGTTTCACGGAGTTTTTGCTAGGCAACAGGTCACGTGATGGATAGATCAAGTGAACGTGTAGGTCTACAATTATGAAATGAACTGCACCCGGTATTCGACATGGTGTGTTGCAGACGTATATGTAATAACAGTGTATACGTCTATGCTGTACTGCTACCGTATAGGTCCCGTTCATGCGCACATGGTTCGCCAACAATTTCGTCTCGACATTCTCCATCTCGCTGTGGTTTCGTCACACGGGAACGCTTGGATCGCGCAGTGGAGTTCTGATAAACAACGGGAACTGCAAGGAAAACGCCAGCTTCGATATTAGCGCGGCAGATGGCGGCACAATATTCGCCGGAATACGCACATCGGCTGATCAGACTTTGGTGCCAGTGAAGGTACAACTCAACTTCCGCCCATTCGTGTGAGCAGTGGTGGCATGTAACGAAGTACACATACTTTGTTACAATACTTAAGTAGTTTTTTAAGTAATCGGCATGTAACGAAGTATAATTTTAATAAAGTACTTTTATTTGTAACAAAGTAGTTTTATCAAAAGTAACAATACTGTTTACTTCGTTACTTTCGTTTACTTCGCGAAATATTTTCGTTACAATATTTCCGTGTACACTTGCCAGGGGGATCCTATCGCCGATTCACCGGCCAGGTCGTAATCGTATTTGCATACAAACCTCGCTTTGGTATAGCGCGTCAACGCTGACCTCTATAAATAAGAGATCACCAAGCGAGAAATCGTTTGGAATGATTTTTTGGGATGTATGTTACTATTTATATATTTATGTTACGTAAAATATAGCGTCTTAGTGCACTTTTAAGGTCCAAAGAGCGACCCGGTTTACATCAACATACGCTGCTATATCGCTCACTGCGGTAATGTACGACTGTTGCGGCGCAGACTGGCGCAATCCCGGTCTGTTGGCCTCAAAAGTTCGCTAAGACGCAATATTTTCGTAACACAAACATGGTTGCGATAATGTTGAATGGTGGATCTAACGCACTGAGCTTTCACATTTAGGCAAAAATGTAGTTCTATCGATGAAATTGAGGTGGTCCCGGATACTAAACAAGTGCCCATGTTCGTAACTATACTGCTGTTATCTGTATTATACTGCCTTTTACTGGGATGACGATTATGGTCCTCTTATTAGCCCTTAATGTAAACAATACCTTTTCATAAAAAATATGAAGAAACTTTTGTGAAATAGATCCCTATTGTAACTTCCTACCACTTATTTATTATATTTATTTATTTTATTTTAGAGACTGTTATTGGGTTAATGTTCGTGTAAAGTAGATATTTTAGTCTCGCATTTGGTGTGCCTGCTGTAATGTTGAAATTAATACGTTGATCTGTACTTATTTCAAGTATTTTTAAAGTTATTTTTACTTTTTACTCAAGTAGCTTTTTTTCAATGTACTTTTACTTTTATTCAAGTAGTTTTGAGGTGAGTTACTTGTACTTTTACTCAAGTAAAAGTAGTTCAGTGAACACTGTTTGTGACCAACTCTTTTTTATTACCTTTACATTTGAGTGCAAATACGACATGTTTTTTATTTGATTTGGAAAGCTCCTCTCCTGCGTAAAGATATATGTCATATATATATGTCAAGTGTAGTTATTATTTTGTAGATAGCGGTCGTTTTTGTATGGAACTATTACATATCTCATGCACACAATGACTGTGCGTAAATTCGACGATTGGGCGCTGTAACGCGACGCCGGACTTCCAATTGAGAGGACACGATGTTGAATCAGCTTACTCTATAATTTAGTTCACCTTACGTTGCATGCATCCTTTGGAAATGACAAAAACAGTCACTGTACGCCATTCGGATTCTAGACGTATTCTTTCAGATTTGTCAGATTCAGTCGATGCTTGTATCCCTATAGGTAGCCAATGACGTGTGGTATCACGGCGCATGGGTTTACAACGGACGAAGATTGAACTTCTATTTAGATGGAATATTGATGGACAGCGAGCCTGTGTCAGGTATTGATTCTCTGTTAACTTCTCTCAACAAGCGTTACGTGTCCAACTGTCTTAAAGCTGTGTCCAGAACAAGCGAGGCTGTTATCATAACACACTGATGTTGTTGTTACGGATAAAATAAGTTAATCGTCCAATATAATAAATGCAAAGTACAGCGTGTGTGCGTGATTGCGTGTGTGCGTGTGTGCGTGTGTGCGTGTGTGCGTGTGTGCGTGTGTGCGTGCGTGTGTGTTGTTTGTGCTCGCGCATGTGTACTTGCGGCGCGCGTGCGTGCGTGCTTTTGTGACCGTGCATGTATGCGTGTGTTTGCTTGTTCGTATGTGTGTGTGTTTGTGCGCGCGCACGTGTGTGCGTTTTCGCGTGTGTGCGTGTGTGTGTGCTGTACAAGAGCAGGTTCGCTTACTTAGGCAGGCACGTTTGCATGTACATATTTAGCTGTGTGCACGACAGGTTTAACATCGTAACGTTATTGTAACACAACTATTGGCATGAATACATTCAGCAAACATACTACTGGTGTGTGTGTTGGTCATCGGCACTTACACGAGTAATTAGTAAATTTATGAACGAAGAGAACTTGTTACTTTTCAATGTGCATTGTTAAGGTTACATGGCGAATCCTGATGTTCCACTTCACATCGGCTTTAAGTGTGGACGAAACTGCTTATATTTCACTGGACAACTGGACGAGGTAAGTTGAATGTGTCGAACATATATACTCATAATATATTGACAGACATGGGTAGTGTGGAAGGTAGGTGCGAGGTAATTTGATTTGTCCGGATTAAAAATGGATGGCTGAGGTTTATTGAAGGATGTATGGAGGGAAAGAGTAACGAGGGTAGATGGGGATTGCGTAAAGATCGTTGGAAGGGCGCAGGCAGGAGATGTTGGGAAATACCAGAAGCTGAGGAATATTAAACATGTTAAAGATGGAGCTGGAATATGCCGTGAATGTTTATTTAGATTGTCTCTCAAAACGGGCTATCGCTATCACTCGGTCTCACGATGTTCTTAACCTTGTACTGTCTGTTTCAGTTGCGACTATACGACAGGGTTCTGACGAAGAAACAAGTCTTGGCACTGTCGAATGAATTCAACAAGTGACCCTACTTCAATGGATTAGTCCGGATTAACTGTCTGAATACTCTATATAAACTTCAATTATTAGACTGCGCATCACAAGGTTCAGGGCGCATCATTATCCGCCAAAATCACTACCACTAATGCAACAATAAAAGTACGAAAACAAAATGCAACAAGAAGTCTCCGTGACCACGTTTGATCAGAAGTATAGACAGTTAGTGAGGAAGCTAAAGAAGACAAGAGTTGAACAGGTTATTCTGTCAGGAATTTTGCCAGTAATGGGAGGATGGGGGGCAACGTATAGAAACTGCAAGAGGATGGCGATCAATGCACTAGTTGAGCAGATGTGTGAAGAAGAGGGGGTGGGATTCACAGATTTATGGGGATACTTTGTTGGGAGGGAAGATATGTACATGAGAGATGGCCTCCATCTTAGTGGAAATGGGGCAGCAATTTTCTCAGAGAACCTGCTGCGATCAGTTGACAGTGGGACAGGTTGCATCTATTTAAACTAGATTCGCAGGGGGACTCACAGAAAAGCTTGAAAATGGAGGCATAGATAAAGACAGCACAAATAAATCAGCAAATGACAGTCTGGAATACTCTTCTGAAGCTGGATATAAATGTGTTTGTTTAAATGCAAGGAGTATAGTAAACAAAAGAAATGAACTAAACATTATGGTAGAAGATATCGACCCTCATATAATAGGTATAACCGAATCCTGGACCACCACCGATATATCAGATGCTGAATTGGGACTGACAGGATATGTAATGTTTAGAAAAGATAGAATAGGAAGAAATGGAGGTGGAGTTATTTTATATATTAAAGAATCAATCCAGGCTTATGAAATAAAATTAGAAAGAGAAGCAGATTGCGAAGAAGCTGTTTGGTGTAGCATAGTTACAGGAAACTCAACGTTAACAGTTGGGTTAGTTTATCGAAGTCCAAACATAAGCATAGAAGAGAATGAAAAATACAAAACGCTATAAGGGAAGTAAGCAAACGGGACGGTATTATTATGGGGGATTTTAACCATGGGCATATACAATGGTAATCTCTACAGAGTATGGGGAGTGAGGACCATAACTTTTTAGTTTTAGTTCAACATACTTTCCTTTCTCAACATGTGCTAGAACCAACCAGGGGTGAGAATGTGTTAGACATAGTTTTGTCCTCACAGAATGAATTAGTTGACAATGTAAAGATATGTGAGCCACTGGGGAATAGCGATCACAACCAGATACATTTTACCATCAAAGTAAAATCAGAAAGGAATAGTAAAAAGCAGTATAGGAGAAATTTCCACAAAGGAAGGTATAAGGACATGAGGAAATATTTAGCAAAGATAGACTGGAATAAGACACTGAAAAATAAGACGGCAACAGAATGCTGGAATATATTAAAGAGTGAAATTAAGTGCATAGTCAATCAATTTGTACCCTTCAAAAACAAGGAAAACGGTCCAAAAAGAAACACTTATCGAAAGAAGCCATTGGAAAAATTAAGTATAAACAAATGATGTGGAAGTCATATAGATGTACTGGAAATGATGAAGACTACAACATTTATAAAGAAGCACTTAACCAAGCTACAGCTGAAATTAGAAATTCAAAGAGAAGCTATGAACAACAATTAGCTAGTAATATAAAACATGACAGCAAGAATTTGTATGCGTATGTTCGAAGCAAACAGAAAGTTCAAGATAAGGTCGGTACTCTAGAAGATAGTGCTGGAAATATAATATCAGAGGGATTCTTAATGGCAAAAGACCTGAATGAGTACTTTAGTTCAGTGTTTACCAGGGAAGATATTAGTTCACTGCCAGTACCAGAGGCTAAGTTCAAGGGGGCAGATTCAGACTATTTGAGACAATTAATTGTAACCCCGGAAATGGTAGCTAAGAAAATAAGGGCTATGAAGGATAATAAATCATCTGGAGTGGGTGGTATTCCACCCAAACTACTATTGGAAATTGTAGAACAAATTAGCATACCGCTTGCAACAGTTTTCAACTAGTCATTAGAAGAGGGAGTGGTTCCTTTAGAATGGAAAGAAGCAAACATTATACCGTTATTCAGAAAAGGTTCGAGAAACAAGTCAGAGAACTATAGACCAGTGAGTTTAACATCAGTGATTTGTAAATTATTAGAAAGACTAATTAAAGATCACATGGTGGATTTTCTTGTTAAACAAAACTTGATAAACCCATCTCAACATGTTTTTTTTTAAAGCGAGATCATGCTTAACAAATATGTTATGTTTTTTGGAAGACATCACTAAGTGGGTAGATGAGGGATCACCAGTATATATCGTCTACTTAGATTTTCAAAAAGCTTTCGACAAAGTACCATATCAAAGATTACTGCTTAAACTAAAGGCCCAAGGCATAGGAAATGGCATAATAAACTGGATAGAACAATGGCTGATTGACAGAAGACAAGGTGTAGTAGTTGATGGGGAGGCTTCAAACTGGAAATCGGTATTGAGTGGGGTACCACAGGGATCAGTATTAGGACATATATTATCCTTAATATATATCAACGATTTGGATGATGAAATAACAAGCAAGGTGTTGACATTTGCGGATGATACAAAAGTGTTTAGAAGGATTAAAAGTGATGGAGATAGACAGCATTTACAAGATGATCTTGACAGGTTGATCAAATGGTCTGAAAAGTGGCAAATACTGTTAAATTTTGGGAAATGTAAATGCCTCCACACAGGACATGGGAACGAAGAGGTAGAATATACAATGGGGGGGGGTACTGTACTAAGTGTTACTGTAAAAGAAAAGGACTTAGGGTTAACCATTAGTGCTGATATGAAGGTTTAAGAGCAGTGCGGAATTGCAGCTTCAAAGGGAAATCAAATCCTTGGATTAATTAGGCGAAACATAACGTATATGGAAAAAGAGCTAATAATACCACTGTACAAAACAATAGTTAGGCCTCATTTAGAATATTGTATTCAAGCGTGGAGGCCATATCGCAGGAAGGACATATATATGCTAGAAAGAGTGCAGAGGAGAGCAACTAAAATGATACCAAAACTGAGGGATCTTAGTTACGAAATACGCCTAAAAATGCGGTTTAACAACACTAGAGACCAGGAGATTGAGAGGAGATCAGATAGAAGTGTTTAAAATATTGAAGGGTTATTAAAATATTGATAAAAATATTTTTTTCTCAGTTAAGAAAAATAGAAGGACTAGAGGACATAAACTTACATTAGCAAAGGAGCAGAGTAGATTGGATATAAGAAAGTTTTCATTTTCATAAAGGATTGTAAATGAATGGAACAGATTACCTGCTGATTGTGTGGGTGCTAGTAGCGTGAATATGTTTAAAAATAAAATCGACACATACCTCAGACGGGCGGGATACACATAGATAAAAGGGTCGGACTCTCGATAAGCCAAAGGGCTTCCTTGTCCACCTGCCACCTAGAGTTAATTCTCTGGGTGGCAATCTTGTTAAATCTTGTTAAATCGGTAAACATTTTGCAACTATTGGGCTATTTCATATAGCGAAAGCAGATACAAACCAATTTATCTTTTAAAAGGTAAAGACGATCGCTTCGACAAGACCCACAGAAATATGCTGTTTTTAAGTGTTCCGATTAATTCAACGGACTGAAACCCTCACGTCAACACAATGTTTGCTAAGATATATTTTCAAGTCTACCATTAAGGTAAAGGAAATCATCTACGACCTTCTGCACAAGTAGCTGTTATTTTTGCACAATAATATTTATTTAATTAATCATGTCTATGTCACCTATGTTCGTGAAATAATCCTTGGTAGGTAGGAGTTCGTAAATATGTTTTGTATTTAATTTGATAATGCAATAACATCACACATATGGAATTAATCGCGTGTAATATATGCGCGGAAATTGTTCAGTTGGTTCCAATTAAGAGTACATTGTAAACCAATCAGTTATGGTGTTCAAAACAATCGCTGCTAATGCCATCATTATATAACTATGAAGTCATTACCTAGGTATAAAACAGGCACGTAGTCACAAAACAATTACGTACCAAATACATTATTTCGTAACTATGAATGTATTGCATAATTAACTACATAATAACAACGTAACTATGAAATTATCTTCCAATGGCAGCACAGAGCGTTGTTTGTTCATTATGGAGTTCAGCATCCAGTTGTTAGTTCATTATGGAGTTCAGCATCCAGTTGTTAGTTCATTATGGAGTTAAGCATCCAGTTGTTTGTTCATTATGGAGTTCAGCATCCAGTTGTTTGTTCATTATGGAGTTCAGCATCCAGTTGTTAGTTCATTATGGAGTTCAGCATCCAGTTGTTAGTTCATTATGGAGTTCAGCATCCAGTTGTTAGTTCATTATGGAGTTCAGCATCCAGTTGTTAGTTCATTATGGAGTTCAGCATCCAGTTGTTTGTTCATTATGGAGTTCAGCATCCAGTTGTTTGTTCATTATGGAGTTCAGCATCCAGTTGTTTGTTCATTATGGAGTTCAGCATCCAGTTGTTTGTTCATTATGGAGTTCAGCATCCAGGTGTTTGTTCATTATGGAGTTCAGCATCCAATTGTTTTGACAGTTAAGAAAAGCGTACTTTTAAACGGTGCCGTGGTCTATTCCTTAGGAAGATATTTTTCACCCGAGGTTTGTGTATGGGCTTGTATCAAATAACGTACGATGTTACAAATATACTATTGCGGGTCTACCAATAACATAAACATCCAGTACCTAAATAAATTACCCTTTTGTCACGATTGCCAAAACCGATCCATCTGATCGACTGAACAAATTAGAAATTAATTCTTGATAATCAGATGACACTAGAAATGAATATTCACGATAATGACAAAGAACACGTATTCAGCAATGCATTCAATTTATTCAGTGTACACATCATGTGAATTCTCATAGTTTCACCTCTGTGCACATACATATAAGCCCTATTCGTCGACTAAGCTGACTGACATCAACAGACACTAAACAATTGTATTAAAGCTACGACCTCCCATAAGCAGGCCAGATCATCCATCATTTACGATAATATTTGAAATGTCAAAAGCATATCCTGGCTTCAGTAAAACTCAATCAAATATATACACCATTTATCATTAGTGTTTGTACGTTACACATATGTTAACTGTTGACACACATGGAAGCCTTCAACAAGCGTTTACTATTTCAAGTGGAATCGTTGTTTTGTTAATAACAAATACAGCGCGTGTTTTGATTTGACTTTATATAATATGCATATCACTGATTAAAAACGTATTAAAAACTAAGCTATATTTATAAATACAGTATATACACATACTGGTTAAAGAAACCAGGTCCCAGAAGGCAGGTTTACACGAGCGATTTCCTACAATTTGTCCGATCATACGCTTTAAATATCAACTGTGGGTAAACACCCTTGTGAGGCCGATTTGCTGAACAATTTTGTTAGTAAGAGCTGCTGATGATTCTACAGTGTGTATCAGTTAACCCCGATTTTGAAATAATGACCAATGGGTAACCAGCAGCAGATGAACCAGACATGACAGGATTTTAAATTTCTAGCAATGGAGGCAATAAACTTTGCTTCTGATAAAGTAAAGCGGTTGTTTGAGGTGTATCTGATCCAATGGGAAATATTACTTATTCACAGCAGCATTATTGACGAGGCAACAATAATAATTATCTAGATTGCAGTGTCGATATGTGTAGCTCGTGTACCTAGTAACACAGTTGTGCGCTGAGCGAACGACCCTGCAATTCAGTGAACTAATGCAACGTATAGTCACCATAGAGCTCCAAATAGCCACCTCACATACAACGATATGGACATAATGAAAACACACATACGCACGCACATGCATGCACACACACGCTCATGTTATATAAACAAGACAAAGCGTGTCAATGGAAAAGCTAATTACAAAAGTAAATAGTATAAATGTAAACATTTTATTGTTACACACTGTTATTTACATCATGAAATACACAGGATTCTAGTAACACCGCATCAGTGAGTGAACACGAATAAAAGTGCATGTGAACACATATAGAGTGTTAACAGTGGAATTGTGTACGGCCTCGAAGCAGTCGACGTGGTTACTGTGGTGACCTCAAGAGACAGGGGTACTCCCGATGTGGTCCGATCACCCGATGATTTCGATGTACCGACGACTGAAAATAGATATCAGCAAACGATGAATAAGACGCACTGGCATCGATAGAGGAATTGCGGTTGAAGAACAATTCCTCTACAGATTACTACGCTAATTTTGGAGCATTGTAAGTCCATCCCCTCCCAGGTGCAAGATTAGCTCGCCTCTTTCTACACCCATTCGGTCCCTTGGGTCATTGGTCTCTGATTTAATATTTAGCGATGTATTTAAAAAATACAAAGGCAGTTACTTAAGTGATTTTTTGCAATTGGCAATAACAGAAATGAAATGTTCGCGGGAATGAATTTAAGTTTAAGATTTTATAGACCAAAACGAAACGAAAAATTTACATAATATAATATTGAAATAGGAAGATTGCAATATTGACCATTGTGCCCATTATTGCTTTCTGCTATGATGATTAATTTACACAGTCAATCTTTTCTGTCGTATAGTCATTTCTTGCTCGGAAATGTTCATGTTGCCGTATAATTCAGTTTTGGAAACGCCCTACATTTGTTGCTGTACTGTCTATTGTTTAACATGACACTACATTTTGTTGAACGCCGTCCACCAATATTAGGTATGTGAATGTATGTGTACCTACATATAGACAAGGACACTACCATACTGTGTATTTTATGGACATTGAAAGAAACACTTACATTGGCAGGACATTTGGTTGTTTGCAAGCACGTAGCCTTCGTCTTCGTTACAGACACAGAGGTAGCGGCCATTGACAAAGGCACAAGCGTGATCGCACGACCTGTTGCATGTTGACTCCGCTAGAATAAATAACGCATATTTCTTACAAGATGGAATTAATGACGATCAAGTTTGGACATAATTTTAAATACCATACGCACACGCCATACGCAAACACACCGTACGCGTCCCCTCCCGCCACACACACGCACATATACACAAAGCGTTTAAGAGGAGATATATAATTACACAGTGTACAACTGTACTATTAATCTCATTATTATAAAACATAATTGTTAACTTTCCTGTTACAGTATCTTGTTATTTTTAATACATGAGTAAAATGCTGTCAACAATACACCGTCAATGATTGAACATGGACAAGAATAGACGCACACACTTACAAAATGATAACTGTGCAGTCGTGCTGAGCTCAGGTTGCTCCGATGTTGTCCGATCATTCGAAGAACTCGTTGTGCCAACATCTGAAAACGGAAACCAGCGAACAGTGAATAATATGCACTATGGCGGATCACTTCGCTCCTTGTAGAAGAATCACGCATGACCAACGGTTCATTATTGTAAATTATGAAGATCCTTT
Organism: Escarpia spicata; assembly: GCA_963995525.1. NCBI lineage: Eukaryota > Metazoa > Annelida > Polychaeta > Sabellida > Siboglinidae > Escarpia > Escarpia spicata. Next base: position 47,081,567 of record OZ023216.1, on the reverse strand, counting down.
TTTAAACAGACTTAAATCCAGGACGAGTGCCGACGACACCCTAATCAGCACAACGGAGACAAAGAGGAAAATAACATTCGTTGCACTGGTGACTAATCTGAATAACAACGTTACCCGGTCATTTATGCTGTACATCGTTATCTTACGTGTGAAACTGCAAGCACAAGCTTATAGACAATGATAACGTTACACTGTACATATATGTAGCTTAACGCCAATGACAAAAACACTTACATTGACAGGACATTTGGTTCTCCGCCAACGCGTAGCCTTCGTCACAAATGCAGCGGTAGCGGCCATTGACAAGGGCACAGGTGTGATCGCAAGATCCATTGCAGGTCGAGTCCACTAGAAAAGATAGAGCAGATTTTACCAGGTTATGGCCATGCTAGGTCATGATGCTAAACACCATGTACACGAACGCACGCAAGCACGCACGCACGCACGCACACACACACACACACACACACACACACATAATCATATCCAAGCAAACAAACATGCACAGAAAAGCAAACAGCAAACACACACATCCGCCAAACATAATGTTGAATTACTACCGTCATAAGACATATATACATGTATACCTGAGCGTATCTGTCTCTCTCTGTCAGTCTGTGTCTGTATGTCTTCTTGTCTGTCTGTCTGTCGGTCTCTC